>PRKT01000074.1:1328608-1345477 GCA_003671525.1 Saccostrea glomerata
TGTAGTAATAATTGTTGTATTTATGATCGGGATCGGAATACTTTAAATGTCTATTAATAGCCTGTAAATAGTTTTTATTAGTTACCTCCAGGACCTTACAGTGACCAGACGTTTATACGGCCTGTGGGATCCGGTGACTCAAATCTTTGGTGAGTTATCAACTCATTGTAACTCACCTATTACTTATTTATTCCGTATTTCATTGTATTCATTTATGTTTATATATTAACACAACATTGGTGTCAGAAGTGGTAGTTTTACTATAAAACCCCGCACAGAAGATCGTGCATTTTGGCGCCGTTTTTAAAAATTCTCTTTGTCTCATATAGACAATATTTTTTTTGAGAAACCCTTTTTGTTTATTTTGTAGAATTTTTTGAACTTTCTCTTTGTCTCTTAAAGACAATATTTATTTTGAGAAACATTTTTTGTTTATTTTTTCAGGTTGTAGTATTCTCTTTGTCTCTTATAGACAATATTTATTTTGAGAAACTCTATTTGTTTATTTCACAAGACACGTTTTTTCAGATTTCTCTTTATCTCTTATAGATAATATTTTTTTTGAGAAATAATATTTATTTATTTTGTGCTAGCCTATTTGAAATTTCTCTTTGTCTCTTCTAGACAATATTTTTTTTTGAGAAAAGTATTTGTTTATTTTTTGTAGATTTTTTGGTGGGAAAGCAACTTATTTCTCTTTGTCCTCTAGCCTTGAAGACAATATTTTTTTTTGAGAAATATAGTTTATTTATTTTTTTTTTCTTTCCCTTCTATTTTTTTATTTTTCATTTTTTTTTCAGCTTTATTTATTCATTTATTTTTTGCCCCCATTTTTTTTTCTTCTATTCATTTTTGCTAGAATACACCTACATGTTTTTCAAAGCAAAACAACACAACTAAATCGTCGGATTGTCTGATGACTTAGTTAAAACATCACGTAGGATCAAACAAAAAAGGTGTATTTAGGTATAGGAGTATTTAGATCATGACTACTCCTATCAATATTAACGAGGCCTCGCTCGAAACCTTAAAAACTATCCGAAATATTGGCGATAAAAGGGCAAAAGCAATATTAGAGGTCAGAGATCAAAAGGGAGAGGTCACATTAGAAGATCTAAAATTAATCCCCAATGTCCCAAGTACAATCTGGGATCCTTTGGTAGAAGAAGGATTAATCAGGGTACCATCTATTCTTAGACATTCTGACACTACAGAACAAATTTCAGATCAAAATACATCAGACATTCAAACAACCAAGCCCTCAGAAGATCGTCAAAAGAAATTAATAGAAAAAATTCAGGCGTTAGAGCGAGAAATATGGGTAATAGATGGAAAGATCAGAGAAAGTGAGAATTTGATTAGAGAGAGAGAGGATGAAATTAAAGAGAAAGAAGAAGAACTAACTTTGTTACATAAGAGCTCCATTTCTAGTCGAGAGAAAGCAGATCAAATATTTGAAGAGATGCAGAATAAATTTGAAATGAAAGAAAAAGAAATGAATGAGAGATTTTCTATGAGAGAAAGAGAGTTAGATGACCAAATGCAAAGATTTGTAGATCAGAAAGAGAAAGTACAAAGATTGGATGAAAAAGAAAGAGCAGAAAGAGAGGAACAATTTAAGATAAGAATGAGAGAATTAGATCAGAGAGAAAAAGATATTGTAAAGAGAGAAAGAGATTTGAGACAAATAAAAGCAGAGAGAGAGCAGGAAGAATATATTTCACACATAAATAGGTTGACTCCCCAAAATGTTTACCATAGCAGTGAGAAAACAGAAGACAGCAGAAGTAACACAAAAACACCGTGCAGTCCAGCTACTCCAAAATTGTCAACTTATGATGGGAAATCAGAGTGGAAACCTTATTTTGTACAGTTTAATCACATTGCAAAGAAGTATATGTGGAATGAAAAAGAAAAATTAGACAAATTGATAGAATGTTTAAGAGAGAAAGCTTTAAAATTCTTCAGTTCTAGACCAGAAAATGTACAGAAAGATTATAACATCTTATGCCAGAAAATGAAAGAGAGGTTTGACAAGAAAGATCAGCCTCACATCATCAGAAGACAGTTACAGGAAATAAAACAGAACACAGATGAGTCCGTAGAAGAATTTGCTGAGAGAATTGAAGACCTTACAAATGACGGTTATCCAGACACCCCAGAATACTACAGGAGCACCATAACCATCGATGCTTTCCTGAGGGGCTGTACGGAGAAAAGAGCGGCGCTGGTCACATTAGATAAAGACCCAAAAACATTGGATGAGGCAGTTCAACATATGAAAAGTGCCATCACCAACCAGAAGTTAATCATGGGGCCTAACAAAGAAATCAGAAGGGTTACTTTCCAAGAGAAGTCAGAAGAAATCCCAACTCTGAGTACACACCAAGAAGATGCGAGCATAAGGGTTAGTAACAGAACCATACCTAAAAGTGTACCTTCATTGGAGACAAGAATGACAGCCCTGGAAAATGACAATAAAGAGTCCAAAAGATTACTTATGGAAATTTTAAAAAGATTGAAAGTGACTGAGGCAGAGAGGGAATCAAGACAAAGATACAGGTCACCATCTCGATCTCCTACCAGATACGGATCACCCTCACGATCTCCAACAAGAAATGATCAATCAAGGTCATATAGTCCTGAGAGAGAGAGAAAGAGTGAGTGTTTCAAGTGTGGTGAGATAGGTCATTATGCAAGAGACTGTTCATACCAAACACACTCAAGATCAAGATCACCCTCACAGTCACCCATTAGATCACAAAGAAATTTAAACTTTCAAGAGCTGAGGAAGTAGGCCATTCTTCAGCTCACATCAATACACCCAGGCCAGAACCTCACACTAAATTTAAATCAAATATAAAAGAAATCAAACTAGCAAAAAAGAGTTCCATAAAATTCAAGACACTCTATCTACCAATAAAAGTTCAAAACATTAATACAGAAGCTGTTTTAGATACCGCAGCTCAAGTTTCCATCATAAATTGTGAACTGTATGAAAAACTGAATCCAAGTCCTCAACTTACTGACCATGTTTCCTTAAAGGGTATAAGCAACACCAAGGTAGATTCTGTCATATGTCAAAATGTATCCTTATCAATAGGAAATTTTAGCACAAAATGGAATTTTGTAGTAGCTAAGGTGTCAGATCCAATAGTTATAGGCCTTGATTTTTTAGAACACAATAAGGCAACTATAAATTTACAGGATTTTTCAGTTACAATAAAAAATTGTAAAATTCCTGCAAAATGTATTGCAAATGAGGTCAAAGAGAAAATCAAAATTTTCAGAATACGCACGAAAAAGAAAGTGGTGGTTCCTCCACATGCTTATATTTACTCTGAAGTAGATTATGACATTACCCCAGAATTTGACATTGCTATAAGTCCATGTTACAATCTTCATGGTCTTTTGTCACCAAATTGCATAAATAGCAAAGAACAAAATTTTATCTTATTGAGAAACCCAACAGACAATTATAAAACCATCAAGAAAAACTTTGATGTGGGCATTGGTATACAATTAGATGAGGTCTTGGAACTTGAAAGATCACAATCACTAGATAGTGAAGACCTTATTAAAATCAGAAAAATAGGTATTGAAAATCTAAACTTAGATCAGATTAGACAAAAAATACCAAAACATTTAACAGAAATGTTTGAAAAATCAATTCAAAATTTGTCGACAGAGCAAAGTATTCAATTTGCAAAATTCATTATTTCATTTCAAGATGTTTTTGCAAAAAATGATTTTGACATGGGTTTATTCAATGGAGATATTCAACACAGAATTGACACAGGTGATGCTAAACCAATTAGACAAAAACTAAGAAGAACACCCTTATGTTTTGAGAAAGAAGAAAAAGAGCATTTAGATCAAATGTTAGAAAAGGGTATCATAGAACCATCTTCTTCTGATTGGGCTTCTTCTCCAGTATTAGTTAGAAAAAAAGATGGTAGTTTAAGGTATTGCATAGATTTTAGAGCATTAAACAAGGTTACAACTAAAGATGCTTTCCCTTTACCAAACATCTCTGACTGTATTGAATCATTAAAGGGGAGTAATTTTTTGAGTACTCTTGACATGCAAGCCGCATACTGGAACATCTCTGTACATAAAGATGACAAACACAAGACTGCTTTCATAACAAAATATGGTTTGTTTGAACATAATCGACTACCATTTGGTCTGTGTAACAGCCCTGCTACATTCAGTAGAGTAATCCAGTTAGTACTTCAGGGTTTAACATGGACAGAGTGTTTAGCATACTTAGATGACATATTGGTTCTAGGCTTTGACTTTGAAGATCATCTTAAAAAGTTAGAACATGTACTCTCAAGATTTCAGCAATATAATCTCAAGCTTAAACCAAAGAAATGCCAATTTTTTCAGAAAGAAGTTAAATTCTTAGGCAAGATTGTAAATGGAAAAGGGATTATGATAACTCCTGAAAATATAACAACAATGAAAAATTGGCCAGTTCCAACAAACATTAAACAATTGGAATCCTTTCTTGGTTTTGCAAATTATCATAGAGAGCATATTGATCATTTTGCTGACATTGTTGAACCATTACACCGTTTAGTTGTAAACATTCAGAGTTCAATTGGCTAGATAAACATCAAGAGGCATTTGACAAATTGAAAGAAGCTATGTTAAAAGCAACAATATTAAACCACCCAGATCCCGAAGAGACTTTCATATTAGATACTGATGCTTCAGATAAGAGTATTGGAGCAGAATTAAGTCAAATTCAAGATGGCATAGAAAAAACGATTTCCTTTGCTAGTAAAGTTTTAACACCACAACAACGCAAATATTGTACAACTAGAAAAGAATTATTATCTATTGTTGTTTTTACCAGACAATTCAGACATTTTTTATTAGGAAGACCTTTTGTTATTAGAACAGATCATAACAGTCTGATTTGGTTGATGAATTTCAAGAATATCCAAGGTCAGTTAGCTAGGTGGTTAGAAGAATTAGCGCAATACAATATGGTCATTCAACATAGATCTGGTAAACATCATCAAAATGCAGATGCATTGTCAAGAATTCCTGACCCATTACCATCATGTAATAATTATAGAGCAAATATTCCACTTGATTCTCTCCCTTGTGGAGGTTGTCCTTTCTGTACTAGAGCTAGAAATCAATGGGAAACATTTGAAGAAGACATAGATTATGTAGTTCCCATATCAATAAGATCCACAAGAACTAGTTCAGATTTAGATCAATATAAAAACATAGAATTAGATAATGATATTATCAAAAATGCACAAGAAGAAGATTCAGACCTTTGTCAAATTAAGTTGTGGTTAACAAACAAATATGAACCATCTATTCAGGAACTTCAATTATCCAGTAAGACTGTAAGACATTTTTGGCTATGTAGATCACAGCTACAAATAAAAAATGGTATTTTGTACTATTTGTGGGAAGACCCTTTAATACCGAGGTTACTTTATGTAGTTCCAAAAAGTCTGATACAAAATGTACTGGAATTATGTCTTGATATTCCACTTTCGGGACATTTAGGGCAAACAAATACGCTAGAGAAACTGAGAAAATGTGCTATATGGTATAATATGCGTACTGACTGTAAGGAATATGTAAGATCATGTGAAGTTTGCAATAAAAATAAAAAACCAAATGTCAAAGCTAGAGGTCAATTAGGGCAGTATCATTCTGGCATTCCAATGGAAAGAGTCCATATGGATATTTTAGGCCCCTTACCTGAAACAAAATTAGGGAACAAACACATTCTCATGATCATAGATCAGTTTACTAAATGGGTTGAATGTTTTCCTTTACCAAATCAAAAGGCTGAGCTCATAGCTAAAACATTGGTTGATAACTTCATTTGTAGACTAGGTTGCCCATTAGAATTGCACACTGACCAAGGTAAAAATATGGATGGTAATATCTTGCGAAATATCTGTGATCTTTTACAAATTGCTAAGACGAGAACTACCCCATATCACCCAGCTTCAAATGGTCAGATAGAAAGATACAATCGAACAATTTTACAAGCTTTAAGGTGCTACATAAAAAACAAACAAGATACCTGGGACTCATATTTACAACAGCTTGCAGGAGCGATTCGAGCTACAAAAAACAGACAAACAGGGTTTACACCAAATCAAATGATGTTAGGGAGAGATGTTTTACAACCATTAGACATATTTCTTGGTACAACAATCAATACAAAAGAAACAGATGCAAATGAATTTGTTTCAAAATTAAGATCAAATATGGAACTTATCCATAAAGAAGCAAGAGAAAATCTCAAATGTTCACAACAAAGACAAAAAAGAGATTATGATTTGAAATCTTTTCAAAGTACATATCAGATAGGGGATGTTGTATATAAGTTGAATTCAGCCACAAATGTTGGTCAAAGTCCAAAATTAAAATCCCCTTGGAAAGGCCCTTACATCATTTCAGAAGTTAAATCCCCTGTTCTGTATAAAATAAAAAACAGAAAGAGAGAGGAAGTTATTCATCATGACAGAATTAAGCTTTGTCAAGATCGAAACCATTCTGTATGGTTATCTCGGTTAAGAAATCAAATTCTTAAGAAAGATGAGGTTGAGTTCAACCCTGTCCAAGAAACAGATTTTGACAATGTGTTCAACCTTTCAGAACTTTTTAATAAACAAGAAAATGATTTTTATGATGATAATGAAGATTTATCTGAGGATCAACAGATAGTGGAGTCGGATACTCTGATACCATTGTCTTGTGATGTCTCAGATAATTCTAAAAAGAAGCCAGAGAGAAATAGGAGAAAACCAAGATATTTGGCTGATTATGATCTTGATGATTAATTTGCCAACATATTGTTTATTGTAATATATATATTTTATGACATACAATTCAATCTACTGATTCGCCCTAGATATTTTATATATAATATGGTATTGAATAAGTACACTTATTCTAAAAAAAAATGTACATATATGTATATAAATATTCGGAATTGTGAGTATCGCGATAAACTTATGATATATTTAGTGTTTTATTTAGTTAAAATGGAAGAAGAAAAGGACTTCGTTCCTGATTACGAGTATGATCAACTACTCAGTCCTCCATCTAAAGTGCCTGGGTCTACTACTAGTAAAAGAGGGAAACCATGCCCAATTTGTACTGTAAAATTCACACATGTTAAGCGTCACGTTATAAAAGACCATTTGCCATGGTATGCGTATCCCTCCACATGCTGCCCGACATGCAAAATTAACTTTGGCCAGAAACACTTTTTAGATATGCATGTGGAAAATCAGCATAACAATAATATCCCTGTACAGTTTGATCATTTCTGGATTGATTTTATGTATTACCTGTTCTTACAGATTATCCAAGTTTTGAAATTAGAAACTTTTGAGAACCTGATTAAATTCATTAACAGCAATGAACAGTTCAGCTGTTGCCTTGGATCTGTTTTTCAAGAGGATCATCTTGTTCATTGTGAAAAATTTTTAAAAGACAAGTTTCCAGGATTAACAGTTTCAAAAATACCTTTTCCAGTAGTTAATGTTTCATCTCTTTTACACTGGAAGATTTTAAGCAAACTTATAGATATTTCTAGTTGTACAGTTCTTCTTTTTAAAATATACAAAAAGTATGTAGTATGGATTTTAGGTTCATCAATTGTACATTGGGCTGCTCAAAGAGCAAATGACATTAGTGTAGAAAACCTTGAATTTGAAAAGACAAAATTAAATATTTTTTGGCATGGAATAAGAGGAATGAAATGGGGAAGTTTATTGGATGCTGTTTCTTTTTGTACATCAAAGTTTCCTCTGCCAGATTTTATTATTATACATTTAGGGTCAAATGACATTAAATTTGGATGTTCAAGAAAACTATTACCAAACATGCAAAATGATTTAACTGAAATTGGACAAAAGTTTCCAAATTGCAAAATTATTTTTTCAGAACTATTAACAAGACTTACTTGGAGGGGTTTAATTTGGAAAGAGGGAGAAAAGGAAAGATCTATGATTAACAAGGGAATTTGTGATTTCATTGGAATTGAAAATATTATTAGACATTGTAAAATTGAACCAAGAAAAAGATATTTATTTAGAAGAGATGGCATCCATCTCTCAGATTTGGGAAATGATTTCCTACTGGACGATTTCAAGATTAAAATTCAAAAAAGTATTATTTAAAGTTTAACAATATCTTTTATCATTATTTATTACATATGGACAGTGCTGATAAATAGTCGGATCGTCTGATTGTTGTCAACTTCATTGTTCGTGTGTAATAAATATTCAAATGGTTTTATTTTGACACGTTGATGTTCTTTTCAAATTCATATAGGCCCTATATGTATTAATATTTTAAAAGATGTAAATATTTTTATGATCATATGTATAAGACCTCTCAAATATGATGGGGAGGAATGTAGTAATAATTGTTGTATTTATGATCGGGATCGGAATACTTTAAATGTCTATTAATAGCCTGTAAATAGTTTTTATTAGTTACCTCCAGGACCTTACAGTGACCAGACGTTTATACGGCCTGTGGGATCCGGTGACTCAAATCTTTGGTGAGTTATCAACTCATTGTAACTCACCTATTACTTATTTATTCCGTATTTCATTGTATTCATTTATGTTTATATATTAACACAACAATATTCCTGGTATGATATTACTTATTGACTTCGAAAAAGCATTTGACTCTATATCATGGAAATTTATGTATAATACTTTGAAATTCTTTAATTTTGGTCCTGATCTTATAAAATGGGTTTCAGTTTTACATAATAAAGCTAATCTTTGTGTCATTCAGAACGGTATTTTTTCAAAATTTTTTGAAATTAGTAGGGGTTGTCGTCAAGGTGACCCGGTATCTCCTTACCTCTTTAACCTTTGTGTAGAAATTTTAGGACACATGATTAGACAAAATAGAAATATAAAAGGCATTAAAATAGGGAAGGAAAAAGTATGTCTTATACAATATGCAGATGACACAGTTCTTTTTCTTGATGGAACAGAAAAGAGTCTAAAAAGTGCTCTGGATCTTCTTTTTCAATTTTCAAAATTTTCGGGTTTAAAACCTAACATTTCTAAAACAAAAGCAGTTTGGATTGGTTCTAAATTTGTCACAGAAAATACAATTTGTACTGATACAGGATTAAAATGGACGACCGAACCTTTTACTGTTCTTGGTATGACATATACAGCAAATCTAAAAAAAATGGAGGAACTTAACTTTGACAAGAAGTTTAAACTTATTCAAAAAGAAATAAACCATTGGTCAAAGAGAAATATTACCCCTTTGGGAAAAATAACAGTAGTAAAAAGTTTGTTCCTATCAAAGTTCACTCATTTATTTACATCCCTTTCAAAACCTAGTTTGCAGTGGATACAGCTCTTTGAAAAAAAAACCTTATATAAATTTATATGGGGAAATGAAGTTGATAGAATTTCTCGAAAAACATTGCAACTGGATTTCGGAAATGGTGGATGAAGAATGACTAATATAGAATATTTATTAAATCTCTTAAACTAACTTGGATGAGGAGAATTTTAACTAATAATCCAGATTGGAGTAATCTTTTTTCAGAAATTACTGGATGTAATATTAACAAGTTATGTAGTGTTGGGCCTGAATATTGTAAACAAAGGGCAAAAATCACACAAAACATGTTTTGGAAAGAAACTTTATTTTATTTTAGTGAGTTTATAGAGAGTTTTAATTTACATTCACTGAGTGAGCCACTGTGATATAATAATAAAATAAAGATTCAAAATACATATGTATATTGTAAACCAATGTTCGATAAAGGGTTCCATATAGTGCATGATTTATTCAAAACAGAAGGCAATTTTATTAGTTATGAAAGTATCACAAATGATTATTTTGTAAAGTTACCTTTTACCACATATGAAGGTTTGAAGCAAAGCATTTTGACTGCATGGCCTAATATCAAACAATATTTCCATTTCTAAATTTTTTCTCTATGATAACCCTTTCAAAGTAAGCGGAGTTGATTTCCTGATAATTCTGCCGGAACGTAAATTAGGCAGGTCGATAGGTCAGGAGCTAAGGAGGCCTAATATGCATGCAAATCTCGTGCGCATCTGTCTCCGAGTCTGACACTTAGGAGGCCAAATATGCATGAAAATTTCGTGCGGCTGTCGTTGTGTTGTGTTTGACGTCAGTCGGCGAGGCCTATTAAAATTGGGATGGTAATCCTCGTGTAATTCAAATCTATGTCAGCATTTTTAAAATCTAAATCTACAATTTTATTTCCCAATGAAATGGAAATATAAGGAATCACTGTCTAGTTTGCATAGTATGCCAGGGCATCAACAATAGTGGGAAACATGAGATAATTTGCATAACGGGCGAAGCCCGTTATGCATAAATTATCCCATGTTTCCCACTATTGTTGATGTCCCTGGCATACTATACTAGACAGTGATTCCTTAAATATTTATATTATACTGTTGTTAAACCATATCAACCTGAATTTGTAAAAATACTTTGTAAGAACAGAAAAGGATCCAGAAATATTTATGATTATTTAATGTCAAAAGCACAGCACGGACCTATTTGTGAAAACAAATGGGATACTGATCTAAAATTAGAGTTAAATTTTGATTGGAAACATGTTTATGCAAACTTTAAATTGACAACAAAAGACTCAGGACTTATGTGGTTCAATTATAGAATTATCCATAGAATATTAGGTACGAATAAGAACCTATATCTGTCAAAAATAAAAAATGCACCACTTTGTTCAATATGTAACTTAGAACCAGAATCAATCAAGCATTTATTTTTCTACTGTCCACAGGTTTCTGTGATTTGGTTAGCATTGTCAGATTGGATATTTCAAAAGTCTGGTACAAGAATTGTATTTGATGTCAAAACTGTTATTTTTGGTAATTTGGAAGAAGATCATATAGCAATTAATTTGATTATCCTACTAGTGAAGAAATACTTATTTCAACAATCAAGAAAGAACAATAATATTGTTTTTAATGAAATCTTAAAATATTTAAATAATTACTATTGTTTAGAAGAAAAAATGTCAGGAAATAGATTTTACAAAAATAGATGGTCAAAGTGGAAATGTCTTTTTAATGTGTCCAAAAATAACTCTTAATATAATTACTGATTGAATATGCATTGCATATTGCGTAAGTTTATGTTTATGTATATTACTACGTATATTGAAGTGTAGCTATCCTTATGTATTTATACTAGATGTTTATAAATGTGTGTATTTGTATTTCTCCAACAGGTATGAGAGTGGGAGAGAAAGGTGTATATGTCTTGAAATTACTTAAATAAAAAAAAAAAGATTGGAAAATATTAATTGCTCTTAATTGTTCCAGGCATTCCTAATAAAAAATAAATGTGATGCATTTTTCAATTAAATAATTTTTCCAATTAGTTAATTATAATTCATTGATTGACTGTTTGTTGTTTAACGTACATCTCGAGGATTTTTCACTCATATGGAGACTCCACCACATGACGTTGGAGAGCTACAAATTTTGTCCTATACTCGGCACTTAGGGTGATTGAGCAGGGAGGGATCTATTTTCGTGCCCAGCACCTACTGCGACACGGAATCTCTGTTTATACGGTCTCGAAGGACCAGTCTCCACTTCCCTCAGATGGATTTAAACCCGCGATGTAAGGATCGACTCTTTACTTCGCGACACTAGCGTAGACGCTCTAACCACTGCGTCACATGAGCGACTCCAATAAGTTGAAATAAGGAAGAACCATTAATCAGTTTCATTATATTATTATTATCATGTTAATCATGGCAAAAAGAAATACTTAGTATTATTATGACCAAATAAAAAAAAAATTATTAATAAAAGCTTTAAATTGTGAAAGTTAGAAAATAAACAATTGTCCGGACTCCTTGAAAACAAAAAAACCTTTAATTATTAAAGATCCATAGCTCTGAAAGACATTGCCTTATTGCCTTCTACCGCACTACACAGGAACAAAATATCCTTGGCCCGTAGTTTAAAAAAATTGTAAACAAGGTCAATGACACCACCCTTTTGTACAGAAGAATTCATTGACTCTGTAACTTGATATGTGTTTTTTATATATGTTCATGTTTTTATTGGCTATTGTCGGGCTTGACTGACCTTTTTTTGTAATTTTTTTAAACTCTTCGTCATCTGTATTTTTCGCTGATCGTATATATTTTAGTTTTTACAAATAAAACATCGTTTTTATTGTGCGTGAATATTTTTGAATTACAGTGTATATTAAATTGAAATTATATTATTTTCTTAATGTTTAGGGTTCTTTATTTCAAGGTATATTTTTTCAATCCTTAGTTTATTTTAAATAGTATTCTTTTTATGACAAACAAAGAAGTATACAATGAACATGGATTGAACAGCAGACAAATATGGCCTACATTAGTTTTCCTCATTTGAGATCAAGATACAAAACATCAAATAATTGTACATATTTGAACTTTTACAAAAACATGTATTATCAACTTATTTTAATAAAATATTACAGAGTACAAATTTTAAAAACTGATGATAGGGGAAAGGGTAAAAGCAATAAAAATGGCATTCTAAAAAATAAAAAAGGTTTAGAACTATATATGTTTATGTTTTGTATACTTTCAATCACCATGCTTCACAGTCCTTTGTACATTTTCTAATTTAGAATCTTTAAGGATTTTTCTAACTTTCCCATGTTTCCTTTTTTTATTTAAATACAATTATGAATTTGTTCGAAGAACAGCATATTTTCTCTGAGATGGAAACAATTATAGCCATATTATTCCGTATTGATATCTCTTGGTATGTCATGGTCATTCCATTTATCCTGGAAAGGTCATAACATGGGTATTAAAAGAAAATAAGAATCTTAATAAAAAAAATTTATTACAAATTAAACATTAATTGTGAGTGGTTTCATTTCAAATACAGCTAAAACTAAAAACGTGTACCTCAAATAGTGTAAGTATATCTTAAAAGAGCTTCAAATTTTATTTATAATCAACAAAAACTAAAAAAAATATTGATTTTCTTTTAAGTGAAATTGCCTACTGACAGTTAAGGTTTAATTTTCCTGGTGACACAATAAATAAAGAAATCAATGCTCTCTCGTGCTTAAAGGGCGATGACTTCACCTGTATAAATGTAGGATAAATTCTGGACTGGGTCATTTTGACATTTGAAATTTTATGTATCTACTTCCGTACTTGCTTAGTGTGACTTTGCTAGTTTTTTCGCTCTTAATCTATAATCTTTACATTATTGTGAATGAAATAGCTAGAAAGGATAAGATAATTTTCTTTACTACATAGATATCTGATTTAAATTTGTTTTAAGTAACTTGGGTATTCCCATTTTGAGGAATCACAATACTTGTTATATCTATGTTATGTTAATTAAATGACAAATGTAGCATGTATATTGTAAAGCGATTTTATGGATTGTTCATTGTTTTACGTCCCATTTGAGAATTTTTCTTTCATATAGAGATGTCACCAGTTATCAAGATTTTTCTGTATTTGCCAATACTACACTTTAACACTTAAATACATGTAATATTTGTTTAAAGCATGTATGTAAAACTTGAATATGTTATCTTCAATGAAAATAAAAAGATTTCCATTTTTTGATATCAAGAATATATATTACTAATCGTACAATGAACTAAATGTAAATAAAGGAATTGTGTCCAATCCTTTTTTTATGATTATGATCATAACAGAGAATAAGACCATTCATGAAAGATCAATTTTTATTACTCCATTAAAAAAAATTAATGTCTCATTTGAATAATGACACACTGACCTTCATTCACCTCTTTGATACAGAGAAAAAAATCGATGCAGTCTGGATACAGGCTTTGCATACCAACTGGTCAATGACCTTTCACTTTGAGTTGATTTTTATGACATCTGTATCTTTTAATTATATTTTTTTTACGATGTCGACCCTCTTTGACTTGACTGATTTATATGTAATCGATTAAATACTCTTTGACATCTGCTAAGTCTTGCTTGTAATAAACGCTTATTCAACTGTTTTGAAGTGAACTCTTGTCGAGTATATGTGATCAAAAATAAAAGTTTTATGTTGACAATCCACTGAACCGACAATCTTTTTTGTTTAAAAAAAAGGGGGGGGGGGGGCTGCAAATAAATATATTCCCTTAAAAAGTACTATAGTTAGAAATAGTTTACTATAGTACTATGACATATACTTTGACATATTTACTTTACTTTACTTTATTAATAACTTTAATATACTATTATAGTCAACTATAGGTAACTTAATTTTTTTTTTGTTAGGGTACATTAAATGCAATGCTCTTTTTGCTGTGCTTTTCAAATCTACTTTCATGTGAATTAAAATGAAAATAAAAAAAAGATACAGAAATTATATGTGGTTTATGTGAAGGTCAAAGGAAAATCTTGGGTATTGTCGTTTAATAATTGATTGGAACAATGTCCAAACATAATGAGAGGTTAGAAATAATACTCTGATTTCTCTAGACACTAAACTAGTTATTTGCATCAGTCAACGACGTGAATAATTTTCCCCTAGCTAGAAATTGTTACCTCTATTGCTGTAAGTTTCAGTGGAAATTATCAAGGACTTTTAATTTACTGCATGTCTTATACAAAACGTTTAAATCGGTAAAAATAGTTAGACGGTTGGATAGATTTTTTCTGTAATTTTTAAAGAAAATCTTGACCGAAACCGGTAGTAAAATTGTAGTTAATGATTAATTTGAAGTGTGAAGCGAGACACCTCTTGAAATGCAAAATGACGACTTTTATATCCTTTTAAAAGTGCAATTTTTAGATTGATGTATGCATTCAGATATTCCTAGAAAAACATACTAAATGTACTTTAAATACACCATATCTTGAACCAACTCGCTTATGATCAGATAACTATACGGATTGACTACGCTTTACATCATCGAAGGTGCACAAGAGTTTGCAACAAATATCAAAGAAAATATTAATGATGCCCAAGCCGTCTTATTGTAACCCAAGTTCGTAAGAGCGTATTCAAGAACTACACGGTTCAATAAATATACTGTTTTTATATGTGGCACTTTTGCTATCTGATCATTCCTTTTTCAGACCAGCGAGCTACAGATCTGTAGCTAGGTTATATAGAGTCAATTAAACTTTCATGTAAATTGGTTGAATCTGATTTGTCAAGAAACATTTGTTAAAAAACACTATTACATGTACCAACCGAATAATGAAGCCACATCCTCCATAGTAGTAGGGCTGGGACGATATATCAAGATATATGTGGGGATGATACGCATATCGATACATATGAAGAAATATCGAAATATCGCCAAAAAATCTCGGTTCTGTTTTTCTTTGTTTATTTAACATTTGGGGTTTAATATATAAAATAAATAAGCTAAATATAAATATAGAAATGAAATAAATAATAATTAACACCACTTCAGTAAAATATATTTGTTTTACAACATATAAACAACTATTTTGAATAAATTATTCTTATTTGCAAAGAAATAATTTGTTTTTTTCAAAGCAAAAAAGATTTTTTAAGCAATTATTATATCAATTAAACACATCAAGATACATATCGTATCGTAGCTCAAATATTATGATACATATTGATATAGAAAAAGTTGTATCGTTCCAGCCTCACAGTAGTAGCAACAGTCAACATTGACAGGTGATATGAAAAAAATGTTTACTGCGCAGAATTTTATTCTCAGCTACATGCAATATTTATGTATTAAACCACCTATATTAAAGCTGACATGAATTCTTAAAAACGCAACATTTTCATCTATGTACGACTTGTTCCATACCAACTATAGCCGTATTCCGCCATATTTCTTTCAGATACATTGTCTCATTGTAACGATATATACCCCAATGCGGTCGTTACACTTGAATGATTTTTTGGTTTGGGTATCGACTTGTGCACATCTCCGATGGTAAAGAACATGAGAACACATAGGTGGTCAAGACATATCAAAACCACAACAAACAACATAATAATCATATTTCTGAATAATCATTGATTTGAATCAAAAGGAAAAAAATACAAGTTTGGAAGAGAAATTTAGAAGCATGAGTACGTATTTTACAGTGCGCAAATTTATGCAGAATAAACTTGAAATAAAAAGCAGTAAAATCTGCAAACATATTTTGAAATTATATCATTTGAATGGAACAAAACCACATACGTCTTTGATTTGTAGGTCCGAAAGAAGCAATTGATGCATATCGAGAAAACGCCTCGAACGCTGTAAACGTACCCATACCTGGAAATAAGGTTACTGCATCGGTTCGAAGATATGCACAAGTCAAGTGATATACACCTAGAATCCCATTTATTGAAATATGCATCACAAAAAAGAAATAAATTCCATAAAAGCTCAATAGTAAACACACTGTCATTACTCCGTACAGACTAGCACGACGATACACTTAGTCCGTGCTGATCAGATTTTGGTCAGGGAAAATATCACAAGTGGAAAGAGAAGTTATTTGGTATTTGCGCGGCTACAAGGAGGGGGGGTTAAAGTATTATAACTGCTGTTCATAAGCTATAATTGTGAATTGTCTATTTTCATGTAGTTCTAATATACATTTAATACAAAATCATGTATATAGTCTGCAGTTGGTTTGCATCGCAAAATTTATTTGTCAATTATAACTGATTGTTTTGGTACTAATCTCCAATCTAAACCAAGTAATTTTTATGTGTACATCTATACGTTCTTAAACCACACACACACACACACACACACACACACACGGAGAAAGGCCATCCCCTGTTCAGATTCACATTTAGGCATTTTATTTTTTTAGGCGCCGGGGGGGGGGGGGGG
>PRKT01000074.1:1345583-1359811 GCA_003671525.1 Saccostrea glomerata
GGGGGGGGGGGGGGGGGGGGGGGGCATGCAAAAATAATTGACAAGACCGTTATTTAAATATTCTTGGAAGACAGAAATTTCTGCCGAATTCAATTTTGAGATTTTTTTTCTAAATGGGTCACTCCGACCACAAAGTATGTGCATTTTGAGGAATGTAACTGTATTATGTTGTTACAGAGTCTTTCGAGATTTCAGTATTCCTGCTTGATAGTCTAGCTATTTTTTTTTTGCATAAAAATAATTTCTTTAGAAGTATTTGAGAGATAATTTAAGAGCTAGGGTAGGGATACTTGACACTGGTTGAATACGGATAATGTTTATTAACTCTTTTGTATATTGAACTCTCTCTCTCTCTCTCTCTTTCCCTCTCCTATTCGTTAGGGCAATAATAGGTATAAGATCCTACGCACTTTATGCTGTACCATTTATTAAGCCTTAGAACTGATCAAGAATTTTTCTCAGGCGGGATGTCGAAACTTCATAAATTGAATAATAATTTTAATTTGGACAAGAAGTTAACCCACACGCCCAAATTGAAGCAGAAACTAGAGGTATTGTGAGCAATGAGCTCACTAAATGATACCCCGCCTCCCATATGATTATAATGGCAAAGTCCATATTTTCATTATCATTGCACCACTGTTACAACGCGAAATGTAATAACAACGCGAAATGTAATAAACATGGATTATTACATTTTGCGTTATTACATTTTGCGTCGAAATCAACGCAGAATGTAATAGCGCAAAATATAACAACACACTTTTGAGGATTATTACATTTCGCGTTATTACATTTTGCGTCGAGATCAACGCAATATGTAATAACGCAAAATGTAATAACACGATTTTTGAATTATTACATTTTGCGTTGTTACATTTTGCGTCGAAATTAAGCAAAAAGCAAGAACGCAAAATGTAATAACACACTCTTTGGTCAGCCAGATTGAGTACAATTTTTAACAGAGTAGTGGCCGGTGAAGAGGAAATAATAAAAAAAAAACATATATGCTTCCAATTAATAAATCTCATAATTTATTGATTTAATAAGCTACATAATTACATTTAAAGTCAGTTTAATAAATGTATTCAAATTATAGGTGTTGAAAATTAGAAACGCATGTGTGTAGAAGGGGTTGTAGGGGATATTGGCCAGTGTACTTTTGCTTTTTTTTTTATAGAATCTAAAAGAAAACCTTTTTATTTGTACTTGCAGGTGTAAATATATATCGGAAGGGGTTTATTGACAATTGTGATACCAAACTGTTCCATGCAAATCACCAGCATTGCAAACAAGCAAAACACACCCCCCTCTCTATCTCTCCATCCAATAATAAAATGGATTGTTTCTGCACGTCCATAGTAATACAATGATAAACATACTAAGTAAATACTCCACCCTATCTCTGCCCTTCTCCGCTTGACACACACATACACTTCCTTATTAACCAATGTACACATGCCAAACATGCATATCAAGAGCTAGTAATGAACCTATGGTCAATCTTTGGTAATTAAATAAATTATGTGCTATTGGTTAGAAATTTAATAAGACTACCAAAAATATGCCAATCAAAGTTAAATTAATGCCTTATAGTTTAGCACAGTGTATTCAATATAACTAAAGTCAGAGTCAGAAAAACGATGGATATGGAGATAACGAACAGTATTCAAAATCGAAGTCCATAAAACAGTACAAAATAGGAGCAGGGCAAACACGGACCTCGGAAACATCAGAGGTGGATCAGGTGCCATGGAGGAATGAGCATCCCCTGCTGACGATACATTTTGATGTATTCATGTCCGTAAAAGCCCTAACGTTGGTCTCATTGTTTTAGTTCTAAATATTTTGTACAGCGTGTTTCCCATGTTGTTTATGTGCATATTTTGAATCAATGTTATGATTGTTTTGTTAAAAGCAATGAAAAAAAAAAATTGTATTTTGTTTTATTACATATTGTTTTATTACATTTTGCGGTGTCTTTAGTGCTAAAATAAAATAACGCAAAATGTAACAATGAAAAAGCACGTTATTACATTTTGCGTTGATCTCGACGCAAAATGTAATAACGCAGAATGTAATAATCTAAAAATCGTAATATTACATTCTGCGTTGATTTCGACGCAAAATGTAATAACGCAAAATGTAATAATCCAGGTTTATTACATTTCGCGTTGTTATTACATTTCGCGTTGTAACACACCACAGAGTCAAACTCATTTATTATACCCCTCGCAATAAGTTGCGTGAGGTATAATGCTTTTGACCCGTCAGTCAGTCTTTTTTTTCTTTTTTTGGTTAGCGCAACTTCTCATAAACCACTGCACAGAGTTTTGTCGAACTTTGCAGATATTTATAGGAGACAATGTGTGTGTAGATTTGCACATCACCAGAAAATTCCGAATTCTTTATTTTTCGGGAATTTCCGCACTTTTACATTTAGATTTTGGCCATATCTTGAATATAGAGATGAGCAATTTGTCAGCGCAATTCCTCATAAACCGCTGCACACAATTTCGTCAAACTTTGCAGATATCTAGGACACAATGTGTATAGATGAGCATATTATATGTAATGGAAATTACGATTCCTTTATTTTTTTCTGGGAATTTCAGCACTTCGACTTTTGGGGAAGCGTGAGGTATGTGAACTTGCTCACTTTTTTTCTTCAATTGTGCATAAATTTATAAATAACTTTAAATCATATTATATTAGGTCTAATAAAGCCTATACACAGTATTTATATGATAATAATCAATCTGTTTCCGACGTTTTTCATCAATTATTTTATGAGAGTGTTAATATGCATGTTTTATTACCCCCCCCCCCCTCCTCCTCCTATCAGAGGAAAATATCTTCAAAAGGTGCGAATGATTCGTAATCATGCATGCTTATTATAATTTTAATGAAGTTAAATCATGTATAATCATAATTTTTATGTAATACATTTACAAACAAGAGCAATGTTTATTTTTGAAAAAAATTTCAGTCAACCCCTCTGAGCTTTCAACCTTTGATATTTTCCCTGACCAAATAAAATGATCGGCATGGGCCACGTGTGTCCAAGCATCTTTTAATTTTGAGTTAGCAATGGATTACATGACTTCTGAGATGCATTTTTCAATAAAAGTAAAATAGGATAATATCTAGTGTGGGGAATTCACTACCGTGGTTGTCGTACGATAGCGTTACATTGTCATTACTTTGATATCGACGTCTGGAGGGAGAGGAATTGGAATACATTTTAACAAACTCTAGTTCATCATTTGCTGAAGATGCTGAAAAATATAAAAACAATTTTTAATCAAATTATCTATCTTTTAACATATGTCAATCTAGGCTTTTGATTTAACAATAATGAATCATTAACCAGTTTTAAAAATAGTTACATGTATTTGTAAGCTTTACTTTTTCATCAAAAAATTTCAAATAATTAAATGCATGTATTAATTTAAATTTTCCCAATGCATAAATCAATGAAGAATTAAAATAAACACAACCTTTCACAATTTACTTCATAAGAGAAAAGAATTAACTTTAAGAGAAAAAAGTTCGAAGGTGATACAACAATCAGTTACAACACAATATTAACAGTACTTCATCTAAAAAAAAAAAAATGCATTTGAAATTCTGAATAAATATTTCTATAATTTATACATATAACAAAATATATATCTTTCTGAAATCAGCATATATTTTTGCAGGTACATATAACTGTACATTCAATTTATTTCTATTTAACCAAATTAAGTTCCATCTATGGTCAATACATGTACCATGTCATGCTCTGTATCCTATTCTGTAAATTTGTTATCAACAGTATCAAAGTATTAAATAAGCTTTTATAAATGTTTGTAAATAATAAAAAAAAAAAATTGGGAATTTTTTTTATCAATATGAGAGCTCCTTAGAAACAACTGCATGACGTACAAGCTAAAGTTCTTGATCAGAGAAAACACAGTATGCACCAGCTATTCTGGGTGAAATTCATAGAAATTTTCCATAATACTCGGGGACCTAACCTGATAAACAATTCTAATAATCATTTTTCTACAAGGAATTTTTTTTCTCTCTTTGACTGCAATACTACTTGTCTAATCAACAAGACTGGTCAATAAAAAAACATCACGAGTTGATGACTTCCGGATTAGATACATTACTAACTTCAGAGACCACCTAATGCACAGATCTAGCATCCTTCCTTTTTCTGTATTTGTATCCTCTTACTATTTGTCACAAACAGATGTGTTCATCTTAAGATAAATATCTCCTTTAAAGCTAAAAAATAAAGCCCCACAGATTTCATCATGTAGTGATGTACATGTAGTCTGTACTATGCTGAAGTTCCAAAATATATGATTGAGAAAATAAACTATGGTCTACCTGTCCTTTGTATTTTTGTAAGGATTATTTAACACGTAATTGATGAAAATAATTTCTAAAAAGATTCATACGGAGATAATTTCTTTAATAATGTAACAAAATTTTTGTACATGTATACATGTAAAGAAACCTATCCTTCTCTCAAGTTTCAGTTTAAATTATAATCCAAATCAATTTAAAATCATTTGTTAGCATACAATATGGTGTTTATCAACGATTTTGAAAATATTTAAATTTTTAATTATTAGATAACAATATCTGTCAATTATTTCATTGTTTGGGTATTAAAACTGGGTAAATAAATTGTCTTCCCTCTGTACTACACATGCAGATTATTGATATCTTTCAGAGAACAATTGGAGGATGGGGGTTGGATGCAGGGGTGTCAATACACATAAATGGTGTTGAATTTGAAGTTACTTTCAGTACATGTAACAACATGTACATTACAAACATTATGTCATCTTAATGAAGCTAAATGTTTACTTGTATACTATAAACCAGCTATTATTTGCGACGACTTTAATTCGCGACATACAGGGGGTAAACTAGTTGGCAACGATTAATTTTTGCGATCAAACCTATTTAGTTTCTCTTGTTAATAGAAAAATAGACATTAAGAACTGGTTCGCGGCGAAAAATATTCGCGATGACAAGGCTCTCGCAAACTTCACGAAAATTCATCACAAGCGAATAAAAGTTGGTTTACAGTATACATACATCACTGCTATTATATTTACTACGTGAAGCAGTCCGGCTTCTTATATATTAAATTATTAACAACACCACTTCTTAATTCTCATTGTAAGTGTTCACTTAAGATTTATGTGCAAGCAAAAATGAAACATTTTACATCTAACCACAAGGATAATGTGGTAAAGCATGTAAACAAGTTTGTCCAGGAAGTAAATAAAAAGCAAATTAAGCTGACAACATGTATCTTACTGTGAGTGCGGATGTAACTGGGAATTTTGGCCAGACATGTAAAAGAAAAGAAATTTATTGAGGCATCTTTAACTGTGAGACTAACCCTCAAGTCAGAATGAAATTTATAAGTACTTGTACCTATCTAACTCAAAATGAAATTTATAGAGTACTTCACTACTTTTCCCATATATCTCATAAACGGACAAAACTGCGGAGATCAATATTAGGGGGCAACATTCTTAGGACGGGAATCTTTCATTCTCTCACTCAATTACCAGTAAAATCTGTCTCCATATCTTCGTCATAATATTATGTATAAATTGACCTAAATTTTCTGCTTTATGGGGGGTATGGGGGAGTCTTGACCTATTTGTACTGCTGAAGTAACATACGAACTGATAATCATGAAAATAATATGTCACAAACAAAACAGCTCATGAGAAAGCTTTCTGCAATCAAAGCCTTTGTGAACCTAGCTTACCTTCATTCATCTAAGCTTTGGACAAATGTCAATACCCTTGGTAAATATCTGTCCATGCATTTATGATAACTTTTTCTTTGAGATATCATTAAGGCAAATTTATACATCATACCTATTCAAAATAGTAGCCTTGAACTAACCACTTAATATTCATTAACAAAGATAGAGTAGACAGGTATGTAATGTCATGAATTTCAAAAACAAGAGTTGTTCTTAAAAATACTATTGAAGAACCCCCCCCCCCCTTTCTTAAAAACGTTCACTCATTTCATACTGTATACACCCTATGATGAGATGTAAATCCCCAAATAGTCTAATTAAAAGTTAAGGGCAAATATCTAGATCGGATTATAGAAAGTTAATACTTCATCTACCTAATGAAAGAGTCAATATTGAACCCTCGAATCAGGTGCCCAGGCATTAAATGTAAGATCAATTATCAATCACACACCAAACACATAAGTAGACTCTCGAAGATTGATCAGTGAGTAATTAGAATGAACCCAAACACAAATTAGGTAAACAGTGTGATGAATTGGCTAAAGTAAAGTTTGAACTTCACAGATGAACTTTGGTTTTGAAAATGCAGTATGGCTATGATTATCCTATTAACAACAAGTGAATTCCAGTGTTACAGACAGACAGACAGAGATAGATGTTGATAATGTATGATGTCTGCTATGAATTTGCCCCAGTGTTGCCTGATGGAAATTATAAATGATCATGTAGCTGTTATATATTAGCATACATCTAGATAACCGATTCTGAGCCATGTTAGCGAATAAACAACACCCTTTTAGCTAGCAGTTATCATGATAATTATCTTACAAGATTTTCCTGTGTTTTCCGTGACATATTTATGACTTGCTGAAAAAATATAGCATGCAATATATTACTCGTGTGCTGTAAGATTTTCTTTACTATGTTAAAAAATATACACTTTTCCTTTCATGGTACAAATTGGGAAAAGGTCAGTATATCAATAAATGCATATAAGATATTAACTGTTTTTCTAATATATGCACTGGTATTGCAATTTATAATTATAATAAGTATACATGTGCATAATGTGTTATGCATTCTCTCAAATACTCTGTTTACAAAGGACTAAAATTATAGATTAATCAACGTAAAACAATTGTTAAAAAGAACTTGAAACATGTCCAGTTTAGTTGTAACAAAAACATTGCTAACAAATTTTGTCTTACGTGCAGGTTTGTAAAGATATTTTTCTCTGCCTATGCATGAAATAAAAAACTATGGGGTAATTTTTTTTTCAGCATATATTAAAATTAAACAATATGCAACTTTAAATTCCTGGTTGTAACAATATATTTTCTGTAAAACAATGTACATAATAATATACTACAGTTCATTGTTTGCTTATCTAGCTTGTTTTATCCATCTTCCAGATAAAAGCATTTTAATTTCTTAACTGCATGCATACAACAAAAAATATTTTTTTTTAAAAAAGCAACAAAAAAGTTATGCAATTTCAACTTTCATGCATTGCAACAAGTAAAAAGAGATAGCAACAAATATCATTTAAAAACTAACAAACAAATATCAATGAAGCAAGATGAAAAATATTTTGAGCATATTTAAATTCAAATGTTAAATGTACTTTTCTTTACATGTGCTAAACACTGTTTAAAAATCCTCATGTTCCCTTTAAACATAAATATTGATAAAACCTTAATACCATTTTTGCACCTGTTCTTTGCCGTTATATATCCTTCTTATTTAGAATCTCATGAGTTGCAAAAGAGAAACCATCAATAAAACAATGCTTGCTTAAGTCAATGATGTAAGACCAACTTTAAAATTAAAACGGAAAAAAAATGATCAAAAGAATTTTTCTGTTGGTTGCTTTTGCCTCAACATGAAATTTTTATCTTTAAGATTCACTTAGCTAAGGTAGAATAATTTACTCAAATAAAAACTGAAGTTCAGTCTCTGAGAACACAATCTAATCAAAATTATATCTTTGATCTGCTCCAACTCGTTGCTATGGAGATCTAATTTTAATTAGAGTGCTCATAACAATTAATAACATATATCATTTGTCAACCAAATAAAACAAGTATCAACATGAAACTTAAAGTAAACCATTTTTAACAAGAAAACATAAACATTCTAAACTTTTTTTTTACCTATACAAAAACAGGTTTGAGATGCTGGTGATAGTAGGAAATAGAATCGAAGCCACCAATGAACTCCACTGAAAGAGTTTACCAAAGTGTATAATGTCATAGCAACAAGAATACTAAGTCAAAAGTACATCTGTACTGAATATTGACAGTCGAAGTCCCCCAACACCAAGATGCCCTTCATTTGCACTGCATGTGTGAATAAGCCCCTGCAGATCAGCCAGCCAATTACAGCCCAATTTTCTACTCAGGTCATGCTAGTGGATTTGTAGCAAAAGTCTCCTGCAGACTTTCTTTTATATTTGTGTGGACAAATAATGCAGAAAATAAGGGGATAGGAAAAAATATCTGATATATGTATTCATATGGTCTTCTGAAAACTATTTGAAAGATTTTTTTCTCCGATTTCAAGTAGATGCTTCCGCTACAAGCATAAGGTAAAAAATACTTAACAACCGAAGGGATCGCCAAAATTACTTGGTGTTCAGTTGTTTGAAACAATGAAAATAAATCAGCCTTTTGAAAATATAAAAGCAATGTATGGCAGGGAAAAAACAAGGACTGAAAAAAGTCTCTTTTTTCATAGATTAATAGGGTATAAAATGAAATTTTAATAATTAATAAAGGAAGGAAATATTTAGAAAAAAAAGAAAAGAAAATTGAAATGTACCAATTTTGCTTTTTTAATTAATTTAGTAAATACTCCTGGTGGTCTTGGGTCCACTGAAAAACAACAATATAATTTCTGCTTACAGTAACATCTACATAAAACTAACAGGAAGTATGTTTTAGATCTCTATTTATAACAAAACATGCAGGTCTCCCTTCATACATGCAATTTGATACCATCTAATTTGTCAAATAAAGAAAAATTTCTATGTATTGACTTTTCAATTCTTTCCATACTGAAAATGTTTACCACATGAAGCTGAAATTTATAATTTATGAATTGAGTTTTTTTTTTTATACCATTTTAACATAAACTTAATTTGTGGGAGTTATTTTGATCTAATTTCTTCCAAAAAGTACTTTTTAAGACAATTTTCTAGCTAAGTAAGAAAAAAAAAGAGATGACAGACAAAAGAAAGCCATCTGAATATCACCCAATCTCTTTACTAAAGCTCTGCAAGACAAGCTTAAGCACCACGCTAATGGCCTACCCTCCAAATCTCTGACAAAACAACAACTAAAGGTCCACAAAAGAAAAGGAGGAAAACAAACCAGTCACAACATAAAGACATTAAAGAAGGGGGAATAGAGCACCGTGCAGCTGCCAGGTAGCAATGCAGAAGATCTACAACAAATACCCTGACACACCTCTGTGATCACACCCCCTAAACTTCATCATCATACTGCTGGATCAACAACTGGGAGGTCTGTGACATACGGGGCGTGGCTTGTGTGTCATGTGACCAATCCAAACCCTCAGAATAGGTCTGTGACATACGGGGCCTGGCTTGTGTGTCATTTGACCAATCCATACCCTCCGAATAGGAGACATAGGTGGGCAAACACCAGCTATCTCTAACATACAGTGTGGGATAAGATTGGGCTGAGTAGCTACGGCGAAGGGTACCCAGTCGTGGGTATGTGCTAGAGTATGCCAGGTACTTACAACTTTCTTCTTCTTCATTAAATGCAGATATGCTGACACATGATGAAGTAAACCCAATCAACTGGAAAAGAGTAGGAAAATATGTAAATCACAATTCAACAGTTCTTTATGTTGACACAATCATGCCAAAATTAACATAATATTTATAGAATTTTGGGTTTTTAAATTTTCAAGCAAAAATCAATCTTTTATTCCGACAATAAATGCAAATGAATTCTGCCAAATTCATCATAAACCTCAATGATAAATGTCTTTACATATTCATATAACTATTACATACATGAAGAATTCAATATGTAGGGCAAATTCATCAATAGAATGAACTGTCAATTTAAAATCATCCTGTTTTACTTTTAGTCTGATGACCCCTAACAACATCTAGACAATGCTGTATATATATATATATATAAGACTTCTGATATCACGTCAAGTGTAAACTGGACTTACGGCTAACAGACACTGGACGCCTGCGTGGATGACCTCCACATAGTAATAATCCAGAAGACATCCTTCTACCGCCTCCTCTGGGGGGATAAGCCGACTCGTTTTCACTGGATTATCACTCATCCACGTGTCGTTAGTGATCTTACATCCAATTCCATGCTCTAACCACCAACTCTTGTTCTTGGTTCCAATGGTTAGTATAAACAAATCTCTGTTCTACAAGAAAAATTCAAAAAATAAACATTTTTTTTTTCTCTCTGACACTCAAAAATCTTTTTCTTTCCATTCATGAACATGATGAATGAAAAAATAATATACATTTTTATACTGACACATTTTTTTTTGTAGTAAATGTCCTAGCTCATTTCATTAACACAAATATATTATGCCCTAACTCCTTTAATCAAAGAACATGTTCATAATATTAACCTTTTCCTTTCCTATAATTACATCACTTATACATATAAGTATGTCAGTAAGAGTATATTTTGTAGAAGCTGATGTATATTTTGTTGTAAGTAAGTTTAAATACTTACTCTATTTAGAACACCAACTTCTAAGTACAGACAAATTACAAATATATTCCATCCTAACCACATTAATGACCATGTTGAATACTGGAAGAGAAGAAAAAGTGGAGTATTATACTCTAGTAACAAAGGCGTCTGTACAACATCTTCTTCAATTATAAAGTAAATTTTGTTTTCCTTCCAAAGAATCCACACATTTTTCTCAAGAATTTTCTCAAAAAGAAGATTAAACTCCATTTATTTATTCTGTATTGGCTTTGCTTATTTTCTGTGTCATTCTATCAAACTTATACCTACCACTACTACAAACTGTGCTTTCATCTGATATGTTCCAAAAATTCCTAAAATGCAACAGATGATCTGAACTGTGTTGGCAATTATGGGTGCCCACATATACCCCAGAAAATCAAACACTTGTCGTTCCAGTGTGCTGAGCTGGAAAAAAAAAAATCTGACAATATATGATTATATCTAAACAGCAACATTTGGGGAAAACAAGGAAAAATTTATGTGTATGATTCTGTAGCGTTCGATAGGGATCAATCACCAGTGGTGAGTTAGCTTAGTCAGTAGAGCAGATGACCAGAGATTCAGGGGGCCCTGGTTCAAATCCCAGTATGGTCTGCTGCATTTTTCTCCCCTAACATTTGGTGCAGTGCTGCGCCCTGGAACTGACAGGTGAGAGGCTTGCTAGGGATGAGAGTGGGTTGGGGTCAGGGGGCAAAGACTTTTAAAGAGGGAGGAATGTGGCAGTCAGTCAGGTTTGATGCTCGATGGCCAGAAAGCTCAGTCCATACTCCATAGAGCACCTGACTGTAGATTCAGGGGGCCCAGGTTCGAGTCCAGGTCTGGTCAGCAGCATTTTTCTCCTCTCCCGTTTTAATTTAAATTCAGATATCTGTGCAAAATTCTTCATGATAGGGAAAGTTTTATATACTGATCATATATTTAGCTGCAAATTTCCATTCAACAAATGACACATAAACCAGTTTGATAATTTTGATCATGTTGATGGGGGATCTAAATCAGTAAATGTTTTATTGAATTTTTTTTTTACATGAAGACATTTTTTTTTGAATTTCCCCTCCTCAATCCAGTGTAACAATTGAGATTATACTTGATTAAGAAAGTTATTAACATTGACAATGATTACGCAGTAACAATTCCTATATTTTTTTTATTATACATTATATGGCCAATTATTTGACCAGATCAAGCCTATCCATGCCTGATGACCACTAACAAATGCAAGACATTGAAGTTTTCAACTCATGGGGATAGGAATAACACCCGTCCCTGTAATGAGAGGATTTACTTTTCAAAGAACAATTTACATACGGTTTATTTTTTATCCGCATCGAACTGTGGTAATGAACAACTAAAAGTGAGATAAAAATTGCCAGGAATGTCATCTATGACAGACGGTTTTTACTTACCAACTGAAGACAAATCACAACCATAAGCGTGGTATATAACGCCTTATTAATAAGTTTTCCTTTACAAGCCATCTTGAACATTATGACTTTTCCTTGAGATCAGATCTGTTCTTACTATTAACACATTTTTTTTTGTTTTTTCTTCAAACCATTTTCTTGTTATGAATAATCCCCGGTCGTAAGGCGGATATGAATGCGCGAGAAAAAATAGTTTCATTTATTCAGCAAATTTGAATATTTTTACCCTTGCATGTCATTGATCAAAAGGGTATAACTTTTTAAAAAAATATTTGTTAACGTTCAGCACACAAAAAGCTTGATAATTTCAAGTTGCCTTCAATTTTACTGGGTGCGCATTAACGTGAATATTCTAGGCGTAACTATTTGGATGTCAGCAAGTGCGTAAACAAACAGAGCTGCGTATGACATCCTGAAAGTATTACAATATTTAATTCACGAAATGTAAAAAGATAATCATTCTTTTCTTATCTCTTTTTTGTCATTTCTTAAAAAGATGTGTTTCAGCATAGACGTGTCTGAGATTATTTTGATCATAAAATTAATTTATTAGGTCCAAAGTCCAAAGGAACTACTTTTTATTGAATAGTGGCGGATCCAGTTGTTGAGGGGTTGAAAATCATTAACATGGACTTAAATATTTTATTGCAAGATTATACAAAATCTGATAACATTAAGACGACCAAATTCTGAAGAACCAAATTTTCTTCATACTATAAAATTACCCTTGCTTGAAATTACTGCAACGAAAAGTTG
Source organism: Saccostrea glomerata (assembly GCA_003671525.1). Taxonomy (NCBI): domain Eukaryota; kingdom Metazoa; phylum Mollusca; class Bivalvia; order Ostreida; family Ostreidae; genus Saccostrea; species Saccostrea glomerata. The sequence goes on from PRKT01000074.1 coordinate 1,358,324, forward strand.
TGCTTATTACCCCCCCCCCCCCCCCCCCCCCCCCCCCACCGATGCTGCGATTCCATGGCCAGTTTGCAGTAATACATGTATCATGAAGAGAAAATAAGCTAAGCATGGTTATATGATTACACTGTTGTTGTGGAGTTTAAAACTTTAGACTTAAAGAGTTAGTAATTTTATGAATATAAGCATTGACTTGTCTTCATTTAATATTATGTCGTATGTCACATTAAAAATTTTGAATTCCGTGTAAGAATTACCCCTTCTCTATATAAAATTAATCACTGATAATTTATTATACAAAGATGTCTGTCACAACTAGAGGGGTTTGCTAAGCCAACCTGAAAAATTGCATGAATTTAACCCCCCCCCCCCCCCCCCCCCCAATATGGAATTCGATGGGTGCACGACGTTTCGGGACTAGCGACAAGACGGTTCGGGACTTGGGTTAGATGTTCCGGGATTTCAACAAATTATTTTATTGTGGTTATTTAGCATGTTTTTATAAGTACACATAGAACGTTATATTTCAATGTGAAACCGAATTTTAATTTATTTATATATTTAAAGTTGTCATAAAAATGTAATTTTTTTTTACTGATTCATAACAAACGTCACGAATAATAATAATAACAAAACTTTACTATATTCATTATACATGCTTTATTTCTTATTTTTAAATTTGTTTCGGGATTTCTCACGCTGGTGAAATACAGTATATTTTAAGGTATTCAAGTAATCAGCTACCGGCCAATGAATTTAACAATATGATTTTCATCAAGTATTTATCTACAAATTATGCCCCAAACACCTTATTTGACCAAGCTAAAATTATAAAGCATCACTAAAGGAATTTATTTCTCAAAATTTATAAATCTGTAGGCACCTTTCATTTATTAGATCTTGATTTTAAATATTAAAATTAATATATTTATAAAAAATATTTCGATAATATGCTATGAGGAGGAGAATTCCAATGTACACATTTCATTTATTGACTTATACTGCGTAATATCTAATATTCATCAATTTAGGCAACTGTTAGTCACCTTCTAGAGAGATTTGAAAAGATTACCAACTATACAGCCGATAATTGAGAAACGTTAAACGTGTAATATAGAAAGGGATTCATTTTATTTAATAATTCAGATAGTCCATAGTTATCGTTTGGCAGACTTTACTTATGTAGCTAATGTTCAATAGAATAGATAAATAACTTAAATTTTATTTTTCAAATAATTATAAAAATATATTTCATTTATAAGAAATTTGTTTCTCGTTTAATTAAAAAATTTTTTTTCATTCAGTTTGAAGAAAATTATATTTAAAGAGATATTTAGATACATGTTTAGATAAATCAGAGTACAATTCTTTTAAGAAAACAAGAGTTGTCTCCATTTGTTTTAGTACGTGTTCAGTGTTTTGATTTGAACATTGTTTTTTTTTTTAGTTATTCAGGCACGTAGCAACCGGGGGGGGCCAGGGGGGGGGGGGGGG
>PRKT01000074.1:1359834-1408611 GCA_003671525.1 Saccostrea glomerata
TTTGCTTGTCAACTTTTTCAGGTAAGTAAAAAAAATTTTCTCTGGTTGGCCCCCCCACTTTCAAAAACGATGCTACGTGCCTGTTATTGACCCCTCCCCTCCCCAAATATGATTGGGAGCAGGTTTTGTATATATAACCCCTCTCCGTATAGAAACTTTAATTTAGATTATTTATTTCTGACCATAACATGAAGAAAATTTAACACAGAGAATGATAAATTATTATCACGACAAAAGATTGAAATATGAGGTGTATAGTAAAATAATATTCAGAATCATACCTATTAAATTAATATAAGAAAACATAATAAAGTGCTGCTTCCTAAGTCAATATCACAATGTTGTACATTGTATATACAGTGTAAATGAGTAATCTTTCTTATGATTTTTTTTTATACGAAAAAAAAGTACATTGTAATGCCAATGAAAATTCTATCTTTGGTACATATTTGGTACATGGTACATTTAACCATTTTAAAATGGTTCCTAAAAGGATAGAACTTATTCAATTAAGTACCGCCTTCGAGAGTACCCATGCATGCACTTGTTTAGGTATAACCTTGGAAGAAGGTTTTCCAGCATTTGTAGCACTGTATGCAGAAGACACAATTCTTGTGCTGGTTCTACTGAAACAAGATGCCCAGGGGCCACAGCGCTCATCTGAGCACATCGGCTAAGAAAAAGCACATATCAGATCAGAACTGAAAGTTTACTAAGGTGGGGGGGGGGGGGCTTGAATTTTTACCCCCGAGGGGATCATGATTTGAATGAACTAGAATCTACACTACCTGAGGATGATTCCATATAAATATTACTAATCATGGTTTTGAAGTACTTGAAAAGAAGATTTAAAAAGGTTTCCTTATATATTCCTATATAAAACTTTGGTCGGCCATCTACCTGAGGATGCTTCCACATGAGTTTCATCTTTCCTGGCACAGTGGTTCTTGAGAAGAAGATTTTTAAAGATTTTTCCTATATATTCCTATGAAAAACTTTTAACGACCATTATGGCCCCACCCTAGCTCCAGGGGTCATGATTTAAACAAACTTGAATGTTCACTACCTGAGGATGATTCTAAAAGAGATTCATCTTTCCTGTTCCTATGGATCATGAGAAGAAGATTTTTAAAGTTTTTTCTACATATTCCTATGTAAAACTTTGATCGGCCATTTTTGCCCAACCCTACCCCCGGGGGTCATGATTTGAACAAACTTGAATCTACACTACCTGAGGATGATTCCACATGAGTTTCATCTTTCCTGGCCCAGTGGTTTCTAAGAAAAAGATTTTAAAGATTTTTCCTATATATTTCTATGTAAAACTTTGATCTGCCATTGTGGCCCCGCCCTACCCCAGGGGTCATGATTTGAACAAACTTGAATTTAAACTACCTGAGGATGCTTTCCTATAAGCTTCATCTTTCCTGGCACAGTGGTTCTTGAGAAGAAGATTTTTAAAACACACCTTCAAATTTTCACTATTTCTCAATTATCTCCCTTTGAATAAGGGCATGGCCCTTCATTTGAACAAACTTGAACCCCCTTCACCCAAGGATACTTTGTGCCAAGTTTGGTCGAAATTGGCCCAGTGGTTCTTGAGAAGTCGAAAATGTGAAAAGTTAACGACAACGACGACGACAACGACAGACGACGGACAAATTTTGATCAGAAAAGCTCACTTGAGCCTTCGGCTCAGGTGAGCTAATAAAAACCACAGACTTCAGAAATAAGACTGAAGTTTTTTTGTTTTGTTAAACTTAGTCGTATTTAGGATATCTTAATTTCTTTTCTAGATTGATTAGAATTATAGGGTTATCAAGGAGTCTTACTCTTGGTGTCATTTATATCTAAGCAAATTGATTTCAGCAATTGGTTTAGTTTATCTAAATTTTTTTCTTGTCCTCACGAGCAACTGAGAACTGAAAATCTTGTGTTTTTATGCAAACGCAAATTACCCTCTTTTAATAGAAGATTGAGGAAAATGTAAGTCTTTGTTCTGTCTGTCCTTTTGTCTTCTGTTTTTCTGCAAAAACTTTATCCCTTCACATAACTTCTGAATGATAAGTGCACTGACTGTTATATTTATACCCCTCTTGAAAAGCGGGAGAGTATATAGTAATCAGGATGTCGGTCCGTCTGTCTAGCTGTACGTCCGTCCGACTGTTACACTTTGGGGTACCCATCTCTTATCCTCTTATAACACTGAATGAAATTTGAGATTTTCAGAGAATCTTTATTACATAGTAATTGTATGGCACGCCAAATTCACAAAAATGAGATAATCATAGTTTCACAATCGATAAACTAGGTTTATCGGTTGTAAACTATAGTTTACGGACTGTAAACTATAGTTAACAACGTTAATCTATATTTCACATCTGTAAACCATAGTTAACGCGATAATCTATGTTTCACAACCGTAAACTATACTTAACACCGAAAACAATCATTTGCGATTGCAAAACATAGATTATCTGATAAATACAGTTTCACGATCTGTAAACTATAGTTTACAAACCGTTAACTATAGTTAACGATCTGATAAATATAGTTTCACGATTTGTGAAACTATGATTAACAACTCTTAACTATAGTTTACGATTGTAAACTATAGTTTACAAACGTGAATCTATGTTTATCAACAAAATCTATTGTTAACGCTTATTACAGACAGATAAACTTAGATTATCATTCGTAAACTATAGTTAACAACCGTTAAATATAGTTTTACAGATGAAAACTATACTTAACGAATCGTTAACTATAGTTTACGGTTTGTAAACTATAGTTTACAGTCGACAAACCTAGATTATCAATTGTGAAACTAGGTTTATCTCATTTTTGTGAATTTGGCGTGCCATATTATGGTGCACCTCCTATTTCACTTTTTTATTCGACACGTATTTTGGGCTTCCCATAACAAAACATGGACACTGCCATTATATTCTTACCTATGTATAACGTGAGGTATGGTGGCTTCTGAATAACAGGGGACACCACGACGTATTCCTCTTTACACGTTACCGTAAGACAATATATAGATATTGTGTTTCCCATAGCAAAACATGGACACTGTCATTATATTCATATGGGAAGTGGAGGTATAATTTTGTGAGCTCTTTGCTCACAATACCTCTATAGTTCACATGTGTATTGCTCGTGTCTAGGCCTTTCTTTGCGTAAATGTTATATATTTTTCTATTTTTACATAGGAGTTTGACCTACTTTTGAAATTTTTAATGTTTGACAATGACCATAACGTTTGAACAGTTGTAGCTACAGTTCGAGAAGAATGTTCCATGCGTCGAGATCTTTCTTTTCGTACCAATATTTTTCACCCAAGACTTTAAGTTTGACCTACTTTTGAAAAATTCAACGTCTAAACGGTTGTTGCAAGGACTTTTATATAATATCATGTGTATTCTTATTACTAGAGTATATAGATATTGGGGAGATGGTTACAAATAATTTTGACTCATGAACTTAAAGTTTCACAAACATTAAAAAACATTAACCTTGCTTAAAACCTTTGAACAGATAGGCACTACTAGGACTTTCATATTTCACATATTAAGTTACTTGTTACAAGGCTTTTTTGGTACCATTATTTTTTTGTCCGTATGACATTGATCTTGGAGCATATTACTTACGTTTTAGAAAACTTTTACTATGGCCTTTTCTTAACGATTGTTACCACGACTTTTACATTTTCAGGTGTATTCTTTGTGATTATTTTTTTGGGGGGGGTTAAACATTTTTAATTTTGATATATATCTAGTGCAATATATTCTTAAAATACATAAATACAAAATTTGCTCCGTACACTGTGAATGTCCAAGAAGAAAGATTTTCAAAGGTATGAAGTAGTTTGAATTATGACCAACTTAGGCCCACGCGGATACCTTAAACCACAACCTACTGCTTTTTTTTATTTTTTTTAAGGTTCATAAACCCTCTGCTCACTCATATAAAATGATGCTTGAACCTTAATGATTTTCCAAGAGAAATGTAGTTTATAAGCACAATACTGACAATTATAGTATAGTTTGCGGGGCAAAATTTGACAAAAAAGACACTTCTACTTGGCAAATTTTTAAAGGAATAATAGACATTTATGTCATTGAGAGTTATCTCTCTTATCAGAGTATTAATGATCCTTAATTTGGAAAGTGCTCTAAATTTTCATTTCATTTCATTCCCGAAACAGTTTGAGTGTTTGATATCTAAGAGAAAAAAACTATGCATAATGTGTTTCGGTAAATATTTAGTATAAGGGAAGAATATGGAGATAACGAACAGTATTCAATCTCAAAGTCCATTAAACAATATACAAAATAAGAGCAGAGCAAACACGGACCTCCGAAACATCAGAGGTGGGATCAGGTGCCATGGAGGAGTGAGCATCCCCTGCCGACTGGTCACACCCGCCGTGTGCTCGTTGTCATGATCAGGAAATAACAGAAAAAATCCGTCGTCAATTCAGTGTATAAATAATGGACTAACAATTGGTATGAAAAACGTCAGTCAGCATTTCATTCAATGATAAATTGTATTTGCTGACAAGGTCATTGTATCGACCATAGAATTTACGAAATGATGACTTTAAACGAGACTGTTGATATTCTTGTTTCATCAACTTGCTTGTCAATAATTTACCTCGTTTAAGAAATTGTTCATACGTAGAGCATGCTCTTGCGTATCGAATCAACTGAGATATAAATACTCCGTATGCAGGTGATGAAGGTATATTGCTGCATAAGTAAGGGAAGTTGACGATAGAAAAGTTAAAGTCATCACGTTTATCATATAGCTTGGTTGTTAGATTACCATTAGTGTCTTTTTCAAGTAAAATATCCAAGTATGAAGCAGAAGTGTCGGACTCTGTGGTATCTTTTATCTCAAGCTCACCAGGATATATCGTGTCGACGTAGGAATGGAAATTATCATTATTAATTGACAATACGTCGTCGATATATCTAAATGTCGAGTTGAAGGCCACAGCAAGTGTTTTCTTCTTTTCACGCAAAAGATTTTGCATAAATTCTGCTTCATATGAATATAAAAATAAGTCTGCTAATAACGGAGCGCAATTTGTACCCATGGGAATTCCAATAGATTGTTGGAATACCTGGTCTCCAAAAACCACATAGATATTGTCAATCAGAAACTCAAGCATCTTCTTGATGTCAACTTCAGAGTACTTATGTGTGCAATCAGAATCTGTTTTAACAAAATAATTTTTCAAATGACCAATGACGAGGTAAGTAAATTTACGAGTTCCATTTTTGTTGAAGAAGCAGCTGTCAATGATATCAAAAAGCCTGGATTTTAATTTGTCGTGGGGAATTGTTGTGTATAAAGTTGAAAAGTCGTAAGTTTTTAAGCTGTTGATTTTTGTAAAGTCTTGTGATTTCAAATTGTCCAAAAGTTCTTTAGAATTTTTAAGTATCCACATCTGATTTATACCACTTCTTAAATATATAGTTGTACAGTACTCTTGAAGTTTTTTCTTCACTACTGTCAATATCTTAGTGAGAAGTAACGAAAGAGGCTTGGTTGAACATTTACTGGAACCTGCAATGTATCTTTGTTTGTAAGGATTCTTATGAAGTTTCGGAATCCAATATATATAAGGTAGTTCAAATTCATTTTGGCTCTGTGGAATATTAAAAGTATTCAAAACTGATATTAAGTATAATAGTTTAGCAAAAATAACAATAGTTTAGATTTGCTGTCTCTAGCATCGACATCACAAATGTCATTTATTTAATGGGTCCATGTAAATTGGAACCCAAATAACTCCATCATTATTATGTATTTTAATTCTAATATCTAGAATCATTCTATATCTTTTGGCTGTTTTGATTGCCTGTTTTTCAAGGAGTAAGGAACACGCTACTGTGTTCAAAGAATTACTTTTAACATAAAGTGACAAACTTTGCGAAAACTTCTGGGACACGAATATCATGACTGATTTTAGAAGCTAACCTACACGAAAGATTCAAATGACCTTCTCTTGACTGCAGATTTTTTATTGGGCTGTCGAATGTTGTTTAATATTTCTCTCAACATTTATGCCAATAGAATTTAATTACCTTGAATATTCCCAAAACTCACTTGGCAAGAAAATTACTCTAAAAAACTAAGTTGTGTTTCATGTTGGTTTAAATGATTTCCTCGTATGCAAGAATGAACCTCCAAATTAAAAGATAGTTCAACAGGACTCGAATATAAGATACCTTGAAATTTGTTTTGGGGATCTTTAGAATTCTTCTCAAGAAAACAGCACATGATTAGTCATAGAGATGTGCAAGCATCACCAGTGAAAATGAAAAAAAAATTGTTTAAGAAACAAAATGTGTAAAATTTACCAATTATTTTCCATATGATATTTCACTCACGTGGTTTAAGACCTTTGTACCATCCTCGGCGGAAGTTAATATTATTGCGATACACAGCCTACTGTATGCAGAAAACACAAACATCAGTATTGTATATCATCGAATGATATTTTGTGCAAAATACGTCAAGTTAAACTCCATCGTAAACACTTTTTTATTGTTGTACAAATTTAGAGAATTCATTTTACATTTTATTTAAAGCAGCAAGTGCTAGTATTTGAAAAGAGTTAGTAGCTCATTGATGTCAAGACATTCGTAAATGCTAGAAAGATGAATAATTCCACAACGATGGACGATACCATGTTTCCTTTTTCTGAGGCCAATATACCACTAGTCATTTTATGGATTTTGATAGTTACTGTTGGAGGTGTGGGGAATAGTTTGACAATACACATTATAAGGAGATGCAAAGTGAAATCGGCGACTATTATTTACATTTTGAGCCTGGCAATAGCAGACATCGCTTTTTTAACTACAGTTGTGCCTTTTGTCTTTTCTCAACGCATGACCAATGTTCTGGTATTGTTTGACGACACAGGATTGCTTTTTATCGCTGTCTCTCAGTTTGTAAGTAATATAGTTGTTAATCATTATTTTTTTGAAAGATATACATGTAGTCTCATAACTGCAGCGGTGTATGGAAACAAATTTAGAACTGCGCGTTAGCGCGTGATGAAAATCTTCGTACACAATCAATTTTTCTATATTCAACGCAATATTTTTATTTTTTTAATTACATTTTTGTTATAAATTAAAAGAAAAATCCTGCGTTTGAACCCATATCTTGATTAACTTGGTCCCATAGTAATGCATTTTAAGAAAACTTTTCAAAGTTCGCAATTTTTAAAACTTCTTTGTAATAAAGCATAACAATATTTTCCACAGCAATAAATAGTTTTAAAAAAATTGATCACAGCAAAACCTGTATCGCATGTACGTAATTAATGACACATTTTGCAATATTATATTTGAAAAAGAGGGATAATTCTGTCTCCGTTGAATTCATCCCCCCTTTTTTTAAAAAAAACCTATTCTTTAAAGGAGGACAGAAACGTGGAAAATAAAATAGGGGTACTGTGAGCAATGACCTCACTAAATGATACCCCCGCCTCCGCTATGAATATAATGGCAGTGTCCATGTTTTGCTGTGGGAAACCTAAAATATATGTTCGATCAAAAAGTAAACTGAGAGGTGCACTATGGCAATATGTAATAAAGATTCTTTGAAAGTTTCAGCAGTTTTAATTCAGTGGTATTAGAGGGGTTGCGGATAAGAGATGGGTACCACAAAGCGTAACAGACTGTCAAACGGACGTACGGAGAGACGGACGGACGGACATACCGATTACTATATACCCTCCCGCTTTTCAAGCGGGGGTATAATGAGAGCACAATATCTCTGAATACAGTAGTAATTTTTACACAGATAACGGTGTACGTGACGTGCTGGACACTGGTGGCAATGACCCTTGACAGATACCTGGCCATTGTGTATCCAGTAAAATCATTGAAATGGAGAACAACAAAAACATCAGTAAAGATCTCCATAGGAGTGTGGATTGGTGAGAAAACTTGTATCTAATATCAAGAATTAAAAAAAAAAACGTTTACAACAAGACTACTTAGATTAATACACATAAATTTTTATAATAAATAAATCGAGAAAAATATATTGTAAAATAAAATGATGAATTAAAAAGTTGAATAAAAAAAACTTTTTTAAACTTTTGTAGTGTCTGCTCTATTGTCGATGCCAACTGCATTTCCCTACATGTATAATTCGGACTTCTTGGATGCGGTAGCGGTCAACATCTTTTTGACGTCATTCGGAATTCCTCTGCTTGTTATCATAATTTGTTACGTGAAAATTATCAGTGTCATATATATAAGAAACAAGGAGATGCTTCAAAAGGTATATCAAGTAATGTTTCTTTCATACATTTATATTAAGGATGTTAACCGGGTACTTGATCGAACGCCCGACTACTAAAACTGGTACTCGGTTACTCGGATGTATTTTCTCTAAATAAAATGAACTTGAACTTGAACTCTTATTCCAAAGTACATATTATAATTATAGTTGTTATAAACGTATCAAAAATAATTTAAATGTGCATAAGATAATTAGAGTGCCATCACTTACACCCGTAAAATACCCGTAATCGTTTGTGGCTGTGTATATACAGTAATTAGAGACCAATCAGCAGGTACACTACTTTAACAGAGAACCTATAGCGTCCTCATTTTTGGGATGACTTCAATGATTCGTTTAAACACTTAAATTACTAAGTTGATTTGAAGTCCATTTTGATAGAATTTGCAAAGACATTGCACCTGTAAAGATCCACCAAAACCTTTCATTGACAAATGGTTTTAAGGACAGATGAAAAACTAAAACTAATATATATATATAATTTACAATTTCTTAAATTAAGATATTTGAAATTGGGATCTCTTACATGTAAAATATTTTCCAAAAATATAATATATATCAATATAGGCATTCGTTTTTGTTTTGTTTTTAAATTGAAAAAAAAAATAATTGTCCCCAAGAAAGGTGTTTTTAATGTCGGGTATTAAAACTTTCATTTTATCGCCATCTTTAGAATGTTATTAAGACGTTTCAAAACATAAAGGTAAATTTAACCTGTAACGAAACGTAACATTTCTCTATATTCTTAAGAGGAATACTAAAAATATTAACTTCCCGTCATATTTTTCATTAAAATTACCTGTAAAATACCCCAATATATGTTCAATGTTGTTCAAAGAGCTTTAAAAACTTTTATACTTGTTTCCTTATTGCTCGTTCATTTTTGTGAAATCTTTTGCAAGCTAGCCTAAAACTTTTGCTGGTAAAGGAGCCATAGTCTTTTATGTATGATATATAAAACAGAAAGTAACTCGATTCTTTTTGTTAGACAGGGGGAACAAATACTACGAAGAAAACAAGAAGAGCGGTAAAGATGGTGGCTGTTTTAATTCTACTGTTTGCTTTTTCATGGGGTCCAATGCAAGTTCTAGCCATGTTGTGGAATCTAAATCTCAATTTTACATATTCTTTTCAGATACATAAATTCAGAGTATATGCGAGCACTTTATCGTACGCTAATTCTTGCATAAATCCTTTTGTGTATGCGTTTATGAATAAGAAAATAAGAAAAGCTTTGGCAACTAAATTAAGGAGAAAGCATGGTCGTGTTTAGAAATTGACCAAACGGTACACTTACTGCTGAAAATTATAATTTCTTTGTTCATGTTAAAACACATACTCATGTGAATGTAAATTATTAAAGTTTCTATTATGCAGAATGTTATTCAGTTGTACAAAAAATATTAAAAAAATTTTAAAGTTAAACACGTTCACGATAAAACAAATGAATGGCAGATAGTCCTATTGAGAATGAGTGAAAATTGGTGTAGACTTAAGAACTCTTATAGAACGAATCTAAATATCTTTTCATATAGTTCTAAAAAATTAGAGAGAATTTGATATTCAAAATTCTCTTTTTCAAAGACGTTGCGACAATCTCTAAAACTGAAACTTCTTAAGCTTTGTTACCATTAGAAAGAAAATTATGTGATTTGTTTATGTTACTCTTGGTTAATGTTGGAAGCAGAAAGGAAGAGGTTTTTATGGTAACACATTTTCTTGAATAAAATTGATTTCCTTCGTTTCTGATATGGCTTTATCTGTTCTGCAACTTTAAAATGCGTTGGTGAAGGTCCGATTTGTAGATATTTGCTATACATGTAATGGGTATTATTTGATAAGCGTCCCTGCAACAGGGAAATTGTACCAGTCCAAGAAATACATGTGTGTACAGCAGAATCATGTAAATAACTTGTTAACATACGATAAGCTGACTGACTGGTCTTTGAAAAGGTCCTCCTGACACTTAATTGAGGTACTTCCTTATTGATCAACAAATTATTGATGACCTACTGAATATTTTTGTTTCTTGGTAAGGAAAATAAAGTGGATGCTTCCATTATAAAGGACTACAGATTTACTTTATAGAAATAAATATAAAATATGCCTAATAACATGTAACACCTAACTAGAAATAAATTTTAGATTTAGATCAAAACAGCAGGGAAACAAGATTTGGAACTGATTGTCAAGTTTCGATTACACAAAACACCATAGAACGTACAGTTGAACACCTGATAAGATATAACCTTAACCTGGGAAGAAGGTTTACCATCATTTGTAGCACTGTCTCCAGGAGAAGACAGAACTTGTGCTGGTTCTGCTGAAATCCAAACCAGCGACTTCAGAAACAGCACTTAAGATTTTTGTTTTGTTAAACTTAGTCATATTTAGGATATCGAGTGTATTTCTTTTCTGCATTAATCAGAATTATAGGGTCATCAAAGACTCTTACTCTTGGTGTCATTCATATTCAATCAAATTGATTTCAGTCTAATCATTTTTGCTTGTCTAATCATTTTTTCTTGTCCTCACGAGCAACTGAGAACAAACACTTATTACCCTCTTTAAGATTGGGGAAAATATAATTTATTTCTCTGTCTGTCCTTGTGTCTTTCCGCAAAAAACTTTAATCCCTTCACATAAGTTTTGAACAATAAGTGCTCTTACTGTTATATTTCACATGTGTATTGCTTGTGACAAGGCCTTTCTTTGAGTAACAGTTTTATATATTTTATCTTTTGATCTTGACCTTGGAGTTTGACCTATTTTTGAATTTTTAACCGTGACCGTAACCTTTGAACAGTTCTAGCTAGAGCTTTCAAGGTCCAGAAGAGTGTTCCAGCGTCGAGATCTTTCTTTTCATACAAATATTTTTAATCCCAGATTTTAAGTTTGACCTCTTTTGGGTTTCCCATAGAAAAACAATGACACTTCCATTATATTCATATGGGAGGCGGGGGTATCATTAAAGCTCATTGCTCACAGTACATTAAGTTCACATTTGAATTTCTTTTTACATGACTTTTTTGGTACCATTATTTTTTGTCCTCATTGATCTTGGAGTTTGTTCTACGCTTTGGAATTTTTTTTACTGTGGCCTTTTCTTAATGATTGGTACCCAGGCTATTGAATTTCACACGTGTTTTCTTTGTGACAAATTCTTTCTTTGGGTTCAAAAAAATTTTGAATTTTGATCTACATTTGCAAACTTGACTTTGAGTTGCCATAATTGTGAAAAATATTCATTGGAAATCCTTTTATATTCTGACTATTTAGGAACTTTTGTCCCCTATATAAAGTGCAAAATATTTTCTGTGTCCAATATGCAAAGATAATCAATTAAGTCCAGGCTTTGGACCTGCATCATTGAGTACAAATTTCACAAATTGTAGTGACTTGCTTGTCATAATGCATAATTTGCTCCCTACACTGTAAATGTCAAAGAATAAAGATTTTCAAAGAATATGAATTACGCCCCACGAGGATACCTTACATCAGAACCTGTTGGTTTTATTTTGTTAAATTTGAAAAGTGGGCTTAATTTTCATTTCATTCCAGAAACAGTTTGAGTGTTTGATATCCAAGAGAAAAGAACTATGCATAATGTGTTTCTTTAAATATCTAATATAATGCAATAGTTTACATTTGCGGACTCTAGCATCGATATCACAAATGCCATTGATGGGACTACGTAAATTAGAACCCCAATCACTCCATCTTTATCATGTTTATGTATTTTAATTCTAATATCGTGAATCGCTATATATCTTTAGGTTGTTTTAATTCCCTGATTTTCAGGAGTAGGAGCACGTTACTAGGTCAAGAATGGCAAACTCCTGGGCCAAGAATGTCATGAAAGATTTTAGAAGCTTGCCTACGCCAAAGATTCAAATGACCTCCTTTTGACTGCAGATTTTCTATTGGACTGTCGAGTGTTGTCTAACGATTCTCCGCATTTACGGCAATAGATTCTAATTGTCTTAAATATTCCCAAAAGAAACTTAGCAAGAAAAATATTCCAAAAAAAAAATTTAAGTTTTAAATTTGTTTAAATCATATCCAAAAAGGGAGTTCCACCTCAAAAATAGGAAACCTTTAAATTTGTTGTAGGAGGGGATCTTTGAAATTCTTATAAAAACGGCACGTAATTAGTCATAGATATATGCAAGCATCACCAGTGAAAATTACAAAAAAATTACATCGTTTAAAAAATAATTTACAAATTTACCAATAATTTTCCATACGGTATTTCACACATTTAGGAGTATTATTTGGTTTAAGACTTTTGTACCATCCTTGGCTGAAATAATATTATTGCGATACACAACCTACCGTATGCAGAAAACAAAAACATCAGTATTGTACATCATCGAATGATTCTTTGTGCAAAATACGTCAAGTAACCACTGTCTTAAACAGTTCTTTTATTGTTGTACAAATTTAGAGAGTTTACTTTAAATTTCATTTAAAGCAGTAAGTGTTGGTATTTGAAAAGAGTTTGTTTTTCATCGATGTCAAGACTTTAATAAATGCTAAAAAGATTTTTTTTTCACTTCCATATCATGGGGTCCTATGCAAGTTCTAGCCATGTAGATCCCAGTTTTACAGATTCTTCACAATTTGATATACTACTGTAAATCACTTTTTATTCGCGAGAACTTTATTTTCGCGTAATTACGCAAGACGGTATGCTCGCGAAAATTTCATTCTCGCGTATAATACATTTCCCTAAGATTATATAGAGCAATGACCACAATTCGTGAAAATTACTATCTCGCGGAAATAAAGTGTCGCGTAAATTAAAGATATATATGCCGTATTAATGTTTTATTGCTAAAGAAATAAATATATGTGGTGCCTCATCAAGTTACATAAGTTATGTAATTTCTGCAATTAAGACAATTCCACTCCATCACTTTTAAAAGTTATGAAATATTATTTTGTAAAAATTATTTTCTCTCCGAATCGGATATTAAACCGCCTCTTATTGAAATATTCATGAACACGTGGTCTCGCATGCTCAAAGCAAACAATGGTCCAATCTCGTGAATGAACCGAAAAGCATGATGGTCTACTACGTTTTCACTACAAACACGTGGGTAAGGGAATTGTACAATGCGATTTCAAATGAAGGCTGGGAAGCCAATTTACATTTTTTTTTAAACCTGTTTTAGAAAAATAGGAAGAATAGTTACTAATTGAGAATTCTCATGCTCACATTAACAAACCAATGCAGTTTTTCTTGGTATAGCATACTGTATGTTTCGAAGTTGTACACATTGTAAACATTGTCAATATGTGAGCACACCTCAGAGTTATATAGTTGCTTTTTGTACCGAGGAATATATAGTCACGTGAAATTGTCTTTTCACTGTCAATAGAGCACGGGGAAATTGTAAACAAACGGACCTGTACAATAGAGTGGGGGAAACTCTTATTTTTTATCATTGTTCATTTTTATGCAAATGTTAGCATGGAATTGGTAGATGAGAGCGATTTAAAAAAACTATCCTGTTCGAAAAACATATGTAGTATTTACATGTATGTACTGAGTAGTAACCCATAAATGCATTAAATACAACTCATTGAGCTGATTGATCGATTTGTCAGTCTGGTTGGTTCCTCGCTGAAAAGACGTCACAAAAAATAGTTTCCTCGACCTGATGATTCTCGTGATGCTTTTCCCGCGCACATGCGCAGATCCAACATAAACGTCAGTCCTTTATTAATATGCATGAGAATATTGTGTTCTTTTCCCGACCAGTACTTTGTTAATACCGAATAATATTTCGTCGAATTTGCGAAAATGCTTCATTTTTGATAGCTTATCATACTTCAGAAATTTTTGTTTGGTTTCAGCTGTGCAAAAATACTGTTTAACACGGCATACATATCTTTAAGTGATCTACAGTATAAAAGAAGACAGTTTCTAAACACTTTAGCGTATACTAATTTTTGCATAAATCCTTTTGTATATGCATTTATGAATAAGGAAATAAGAAAAGTTTTGGCAACGAAATAAAGCATAAAGGATGATCGTGTTAAGAAATTGACCAATGCCACACAGTAACTATTGAAAAGTGTATTTTCTTTGTTCTTGTTATCTTAAACACATTCCCGGTGCATGTATATAAGTGTGCAGAAAAATGTTATTCAGTTGCACAGAAAGTATTAAAGTATAATATATCAATGATAAAAACTAAATGGATGGCAGATAGCATATCGAGAATGAGTAAAAGATGGCTTAGACAAAATCTTTGGTTGAATTAATTTACATTTTTTAAAATTTAGTTCTAAAACAGTTTTAAGGTTGAAAGAATTCTTTGTTTTGAAACATTCTGCAATAATTCCAAAAATTGACACTCTTCAACTTTTCAATCACTAAAAGAACATTAATTTTATGGGGGTTTTTCAAGTTACTCTTGGTAATCCTTCGAAGCGAAAGGAAAGCAGTTTTTGTGGTAGTACTTTTTGTTGATTAAAATTTATTTCCATTGTTACAGGCGTAATTTTTATCTGTTATT
Source organism: Saccostrea glomerata (assembly GCA_003671525.1). NCBI lineage: Eukaryota > Metazoa > Mollusca > Bivalvia > Ostreida > Ostreidae > Saccostrea > Saccostrea glomerata. The sequence continues at coordinate 1,374,699 of PRKT01000074.1, forward strand.
TAACTTTAAAATGTGTTGATGAAGGTCAGATTTCTAGATATTTGCACTTGTCTTCTTGCCCACTTAAGATTTAGCCGAGGTAAAGCTTTATCTTTCTTTGCGTCTCAGCAACAGCGACACTTTAACAGTCTAAGAAATACATGTACCTGAAGTAGAATCTTATTATAGGATCCAACAGATGGACCTGTCTTTCGCAGGTCCTCATGACACATGAGTCACGTCCTTATTAATTGATGAATTATGGGTGGACTACTGAAGAGTTTTCCTTTGGTAGGTAAAGTAAGCTGAATACTTCCCAACTATAGGACTTCTTTTCGAAGCTTCAGATTAACTGAATTGGGTAAAAATCAAATTTGCCTCATGACATGTAATTCATAATTGGAAAGAAAATTTAGAACGAGATAATACGGTCTCAAGTTTTTGAACTGTCGGACAGGTTTTCCTTATAAAAAATGCTAAGAACATGTTGCTGGACAGTTGAAAAGGTAACTGTGGAAGAAAGTTTTCCGGCAAAATCTATGATGATAATGAACAGAAATCAAGGTCAAAAGGCTATTCAAACAATATAATTCAGGAGCAGAGCAAGAATGGACCTCCGAAACATCAGAGGTGAGATCAGGTGCCATGGAGGAGTGAGTATCCTCTGCAGTCATTCCGGTCGTGTGCTTCTTGTCAAGATCAACGGTGAATCCATCGATAATTCAGTGGGTAAATAATAGATTTACAATTAGTATGAAAAAGGTCAGTCAGCATTTGTCTTAATGATAGATTGTTTTTGCTGACAAGAAAATTGCATCGACCATTGAACTTAAGAAGTGGTGGTTTTAAAGGAGACTGTGGATATTCTTTATTCATCAACTTGTTTGTTGATAACTTACCTCGTTTAAGAAATTGTTTATGAATACGTAGAGCATGCTCTTCCGTATCGAATCAACTGAGAAATATAAACCCCGTATGCAATTGATGAAGATATATTGCTGCATAAATGTTCCTAATGCTGATTAACTAGTCAATACAGTTAGGATTTGTGGCAGAGAAAACAGTTTCGGGATTTAAAAAAATATAACGATCAACGTAACACAATCTCCAACTAATGGGGCGCAGATGTCATGAATCATTTTAGAAGCAGCTCGCAAATGATTCAAATGTTCTCCTGTTGATGGGATATCGCACAGTTGAGTGTTGCAAAAATAAATTTCTTCATGTAAGACAATAATAAAAGTGTCTTAACTATCTTAAAAAGAATCACTAGACAGAAAAATAATCAGAAAACAAATCGAGTAACTATACAGCTGGTTCAATTAATTTCCCCTAAGGCTAGAATTCATCAAAGGAGTTGAACCTCAAACATAGGATAATGTAAAATCATATAATTTTGTGGTGAAAATTTTGAGGTTTGAGAAAAATTTATTGATGTGTGGGGATCTGATTTTGAGGATGAAGAAGTGATGAGTAATAATAAATATTGAATTTTACATTTTGTGGTGGTCATGAATTCATGGGTCTCTCCATACCTCAAAACAACAAAAATTACCCCCCCCCCCCAGAAAAAAATCTACAGATTTTACAGTAGTCGGTCAAAAGCTCTACAGAGCTTATGTTTATGTTGTAAAATCCGACTCTAAATAAAATTTTCTGATTCTGATTCTGACAGTACCTTGATTTTGATTAGATGAAATTCTTTAAAAGCAGCGCCTTGTCATAAAGAAATGCAAGCATCCTCAGTGAAAATTAAAAGTTTTATTTTACGTCGATTAAGAAACAATTGCTGCAGATTTTACCAATCATTTTCCGATCAACATATGTAGGGGCATTATTTGGACTATTTTTATATTCATATGAAGCAAAATTAGTGCACAATCTTATGCATGAAAAGAAGAATACACTTGCTGTGGTCTTCACCTCAACATTTAGATATATCGACGACGTATATATTGTCAATTAACAATGGTTATTTCCATTCCTATGTCGATACGATACTAGTATATCAGCATGAGCTTGAGATAAAAGACACATATATCACAGAGTCTGAAATCTTTTTCATACTTGGATATTTTACTTACAAAAGAAGTTAAAGTTAATCTAACAACCAAGCTCTATGATAAACGTGATGACTTTAACTTTTCTGTCGTTCACTTCCCTCACTTATGAAGCAACATACTTTCATCACCATGGCGTTTATATATCTCAGTTGATTCGATACGCAAGAGCATGAACAATTTCTAAAACAAGGCAAATTACTGACAAACAAGTTGATGAAACAAGAATATCATCAGTCTCGTTTAAAGTCATCATTTCGTAAGTTCTATGGTCGATACAACGACCTTGACAGCAAAACACAATTTATCACTGCATCAATTGCTGACTGACATTTTTCATACTAATTGTTATTCCATTATTTATACATGTACACTGAACTGACGACAGATTTTTCAGTTATTTCCCGATCATGACAAGGAGAACACGGCGGGTGTGACCGGTCAGCAGGGGAAGCTCACACCTCCATGGCTCCTGATCCCACATCTGATGTTTAAGGGTGCCGTGTTTGTTCTGCTCCTATCGGGCATGGTTTAATTGTAATCGATTGTAATGATTATTTTTTCAAGTAATTGAAAGTAATCTAGATCTGTAAACGAATATATTTTCGGTTACTTGTAATCGTAATTTAATCGATTACAGCTAAAATGTCCAGTGTAATTATAATTACTTTAAATTACTTAAAACATATACATATTCCTTATACATGGATTTTATTATGGAGAATCATTTTGAGTTTGTCACACATAAATATTATATACAAACAACCTTCCTATTTTGTATTGTTTTATGGACTTTGGTATTGAATACTGTTCGTTATCTTTATTTATATCCTTCATTTAGACTTCATTGTTACATCCTCGGCGGAAGTAATATTATTATGGTACAAAGCCTACTGTACACAGACAACACAGAATCAGTATTGTAGATGAACGAATGATACTTCTTGCAATATTTATGTAAAACAATTTATTTATACAATACTGAACTTGTTACAAGGACATTTTCGCAAATTTTCAGAGATTGTTTCTAGTTTCATTAAGACAAGGAACGTTGCGGAAAAATACAGTGAGAGTTAGCATTTGAAAAGTGTTAGTATTTTATCAATGTCAAAAAGTGCCTAAAATATGGATAATTCCACGGCGGTGGATGGAGCCATAATGGACTCTTATGGGGACAAAATAGTACTAATCATTGTATGGACAGCAATAGTTATTGTTGGAGATGTCGGCAATACTTTAACAATATACATTATATGCAGATACACAGTGAAATCGGCAACTATTATCTACATTTTGAGTCTAGCTATAGCGGACCACACTTTTTTAACCGTAGTGGTCCCTTCGACCTTACTTTCAATCATGAGCAATGTTCCACAGTTGTTTGAAGGTATAGGACGCCCTATTATCGAGTTTTTCCAGGATGTAAGTTGAAGAATAGTGAATATTTCTGTATCCTTATCTTATACTTATATACTGTACTTATGTAAAGATAAGAAGACTCTCTTTTAAATACTTTAAACTATATTTTGTACCAGATGTACCCAATGGACTGAAATGCGTTTGTAAATTGAATTACACTGGACAAAAAAAAGTAGAAATGGAAAATTAATCTTGTTTATTAATTTTCCTGTTGAAATAGAAGACTAGATATTGAACAAAGCAGTTCTTATGTTTTTTATTGGTTCCTACAAATAATTCAACGTTTACGTCGATGAAAGAAATCGTAAAATATATAAGAGCATAATATCCCTGCATACAGTAGTAGTTTTTACACAGATAACGGTGTACGTGACGTGCTGGACACTGGTGGCGATGACCATTGACAGATACATGGCCATCGTGTATCCAGTAAAATCGTTAAAATGGAGAACAACGAAAAGATCGGTAAAGGTCTCCATAGGAGTGTGGATTGGTGAGAAATATCTTGTATCTAACATAAAAGATTAAAACAGTCGTTTACAACTTGAATAATTATATTTCAAGGTCAGGCGACACATTCCTTGAATTTTTATTTTAGCACTCCTTTGTAATACTAGCATACCAAAAATATTGATAATTATCATTATATTGTACAATATCTATAGACCAAAAATCACGATATCAGCAGTTCAACTGATTTCTGGTAAAGTGTAGGGAATACAATCCTCCAGAATCTTGCTTGAATGCCTAGTAATCTACCCCAGTTTTTTGTGAGTTATTATTTCAATCACAATACCGGGTATATATTTTGGGAAAAAAATGTTATATATTTGAGGAACGTATCGCCTGACCTTTAGATCCATAATTCTGAAATCAAAAATAATGAAAAAAAATCTTTTGTAGTGTCTGTTGTTTTATCGATACCAGCTGCAGCTTCCTATAACTTGTACTTATCAGACGTAATGGTCGTGGGAATCGTTTTGACGTCATATGGAATTCCTTTGCTTGTCATCATTATTTGCTACCTGAAAATTATCTGTGTCTTATATAAAAGAAGCAAAGAAATGCTTCAAAAGGTATAAAGTTTGTGAAGGATTTTAATCGATAAAAATTTAACATAAATTAAATGTCAGAAAGAAATTTACTTCTTTATTTTTTTCTTGTTAGACAGGGGGAACAAGAACAACAAAGAAAACAAGGAGAGTGGTAAAGATGGTCGCCCTTTTAATTCTCCTGTTTGCTTTTTCTTGGGGTCCAATACAAGTTCTGGTCATGTGGGGGACCGTGGATCCTAATTTTACTTATTCTACCGAGTTACAGAAATTGAGGATATTTGCCAGCACTTTATCGTATGCTAATTCTTGCGTAAATCCTTTTGTGTATGCGTTTATGAATAAGAAAATAAGGAAAGGTTTGCCATCTAAATTAAGCATAAAGAATTGTCGTGTTTAGAAATTGACCAAAGTCATACTGAAAGTGCTGAAAAGTAAATTCTTTTTTTTTTCATGTTAAAACACATACCCCGTGTGTGTATATGAGTAAAAGCAGAAGAATGTTATGAATTTGTATAGAAAAAAAATACTGATAAAACTTTACAATAGATGGTAGAATGTATATGGATAATAATTGAAAGATGACTTAGACGAAGTACCTCTTGTTGAATGAATCTATATATCTATACATATGATTCCAAAACAGCTTTCAAGTCAAACGACTTTGAAATTTAAAGTGTTCAATGTCAATAAACACTGCAATAATTCCTAAAACTCATCTTCGCTAGCCAAGGTTTTCGGTCCGCACCGCTCCCCATAAACTTTATGATGGTCGGACGATGATCAAAGATTGGTCGACGTATTACTTCAATTGAAGAAATCGGCCACCGACGCAAATTATAACTTGGACTGAAAGACACAAAATTGGTCGCCCGACAAAAAAGAAGTAAAAATCGGGCAAGACAACGGCTGATGAACTGCCGACTGTCACCCAAGGAATCCCATTTTTGCTTCAAAAACCATCGGCCGTTGGTCGTTTTTGGAATTGTGACTGGGTTTTACTATATAAAATGTAATAAACAAATTTATGAATGCGCATATCTTTGCTCCAATAGCCTTAGAACATTTTAATATATATACATGTATATTAATAGTAATTGTTTTTATATAATGGGAATAAAACTTACAGTTTGTATTATTAATGTAAGGTATAGTTTAACTTTGATTTCGTTATTTGGGTATAAAAGCTTTTAGAATTGAACACTTCATATCATAAGGCTGCTTGATATTACCCGCATGCATTCGCCTAACGAGAATACTAAAAAATGACAAGGGTAATTTTTCTACAATGGACGCGGAGAAAAACGACCCAAGGCCATAATTTCTACAAAAAGTGGGTCATTTTTCTATGTAGAATATTGATCAGGGGATCAAATTTCTACTTAGAAAAATGACCCACGGTCAATATTCTACGGGGGTCACTTTTCGTCGTTACACAGGCAGACGCGCCATAGGGAGTTTTGGTATGAAATTTCATTGCAGAAGCTCAAAAACATTTTGAGATGTGGCGTAGAATGGAAGATTTACATACACACAGAATGAATGAATTTTAGACCTTGATCAAAATAAATAGGAGTCTTCCTTAGGCCATACGGAGTTGCAAGTGGTGTGAAATTCACTGCAAAGCCTGAAAGATTTCTCGAGTTATTACGCGGAAACGAAAGCGTTAAAACAAACAGAATTTGTAAATTTATGACCTTTGACCTCAAAATCGATCGGTGTCTTCTTTAGACCACAGGGAGTTGTTATTCAAAATTTCACTTCAAAAGCGCTAAGGCTGCTCGAGATATCGCGTGGAAACGACTGGCAGACGGACGGACAGACAAACCGAAATTATTATCAAAAATGTTATTCAGAGAATTTGTGTCTCCATGGCAACGAGTAGACTCACGATCCCTGGCATTGCGAGGATGTTGTGTCCCCTGCTTAAGGAGAGCATGGTCAGATTTGGGGCGGGAGTCGACCGATCCCCTCCCCCGGATTTGCAGAATTAATGCATGTATGTAATGAAGCAAATTTAAATAAATGCCAATATGGATATACAGATTCGATTGCTTATTCTTTAAAATGTGTACAGAAGATCCTTTTTATATAGAATATTTATCACGCTGTAATTATGATTTTATGAGACAGTTTGTACACGCCATTTGTCATAACTTCTTCATTTCATATGCTTAATACTATCAATCAGTAAATTCAGAATTCTTTTTTTTTATTGGAGTATCAGGGATTTGAACCCGAGGCCTCTAACATGCTAAGCAAGAAGCATACCCCTAAACAATTGAGGAATTAAATGCAAACAGTATGACACATATGCATATTTTATCACGTTCTATGAACAGACAGACGGACCCCAAAATCAATAGGTGTCTTCATAAGGTCATAGGGAGTTTTCATGTAAAATTTCATTTCAAGAGCTGAAAGGCTTCACAAAATGCCGCGTGGAAACGAAAAGTTTAACAGACAGACAGAACTACAGACAAACGGAGCTTTCAGCTCATGCAGTTGAGGTAAAAAATGGGTCGCTAGAAGGTACAATGTAGTTCGGGAAATTTTTCACCCCAGAAAATTTCAAAATACACATGTACATGTTGACAGGAAAAGAAAATTAAGGAATATAAGGATATATTGTTTCCTGGATGTTAAAGAATTTTTGAGTCGGGCCATTTTTAGTCATGAGAGGGCAAACAAACATTTTATTTTAAAGAAAGACCAAGAACAAGTATGTCTTCATGGACTTTACAGGTACAAAATCTATGAATGAATTATATTAGTGGGTCAGCGGACATGATCTGGGTTAATATGTGAAATTCATGAACATTCTATATAAGGTTCCTCTAGCAGATTATCAAAACAATAGGATCATGGGCCACAACTTTATCTTCCTGTTTGATTTTTTCTATCGAACATTATGGCCACTCCCAAGCCCCAGGGTCATGTGTGAATTGATTGGAATTTTCACGATCTATGGGTGGCTACATAAAATCATACATAAAAAGCTGTACAACTGTACTTTCTTCTTTTATCTTTGAAAAAACTGCAATTTAAAACATAATTTCATCTCCAATTCTCCCACACTACACAGATCACATAATCTATCTATTCTATCAATATTTAAATTCCATCCACATACAATCTGTGACCATCACATCGAAATTTGCTTAAACTATAAACAAGATCATAGGGTAAAAAGAAAAATATTTTTGTAGATTAAAGTTTGTTTTGTAGATACTGTAATTAAAGCATTCAGGAAAAAAATTATTTCCACTCTGATATGATTTTTTTAACATTTGTCGTGAGCCTTTAAAGACAGTTTAAATATATATTTTTTTTGGAACAACTTGATCATTCTAATAATTTCAAAAAAAAAAAAAACCCAACAACAAACAAACAGTAACCAGTACGCCACTGACATGTGACAACCACTTAAATTAGAAATTGTCCTCTTTATCAAGATTATACATAATATCATATACCATTCGAAAGCTCTTTACATTTATTTCCAGAGACAATTCTGTTCCAAAAGCCAACGGTTTTGGCATTTAGAGATATATAAAATGACACTCAACCTAGTTCACCATATAATACATAATGACTTAATAATACTATTGTTCTCATATCCCCAAACTTCTGATTGATACAGTAAAATAGGAGCAATCATATAAAATATCAGCACAGCAGGCTGATATAACATTCTAACGTTATTTATCTTATTCTACCGATGTAACGAAGATAATAGGATCTAGTGACTGAATTTATTTGGCATTCCATCCTATGTTTGCTGTCGAAAAATATCCCAAAAAATTTTTGACGCAGGAAGCTCTGGTGTTTTATAAAATAATATTTTTCGTTTTTCGTTTAACTGTATAGAACAACATACGTTCTATCAAATCATATAATTACCTCTCTTTGTTTTCTCATGTACACATGTAAATGTATGTCACATATGGAAGAGTATTATTTGGAGTAAGAATCTATTGTTTAATGTTTGGCAGAGTAAAATTCAACTCGAGGATACAAAGACTATTGTATAAAAAGCATTAAAATCAGTATTGTATTTCCATGAATGATACTTGTGCAAAATACAGAAGAAACACTTGCCTTCAACAGTACTTTAATTGTTGTGCAAATTTAGAGTGTTTGTTGTTTAATTTCATTTAAAACAGTGAGTGCTAGTATTTGAAAAGAGTAAGTATCTTATCAATGCCAAGACTTTCATAAATGCAAGAAATGTGAATAATTCCACGACGATGAACGGAACCACGATTTTGTTTATTTCTGATGAGGTCAAGATTCCATTATTTATTTTTTGGATAACGATAGTTATTGTTGGAGTTGTGGGAAATACTTTAACAATTTATGTTATATGCAGATACATAGTGAAATCGGCAACTACTATCTTTATTTTGAGCCTGGCAATAGCAGATCTCACTTTTATAACAGTAGTGGTGCCTTTGAACTTAGTTTTCTTCACGACCAACGATACAGTGTTGTTTGACAACGGAGAACTCATTTTTATCGATTTTGTGAAGATTATAAGTAAAATAATATGAATATTTCTGTCTATGTACCTTATACTTATACACTTATTTGTTATCGAGAGGCCTCTCCTTCAAATACCCAAACCCATATTACGTAGCAGGATATATCCTATAGGACTGGAATACATGTCTATAATATGCTATAATTTTGTCTTTGCTCAATTCACGCCCACCTTTTTTCAACTTTGTTCATTTAGGAGGACAGAAACTTGACAAATAAATAAGAGCATAATATCCTTGCATTCAGTAATAATTTGTACACAGCTAACAGTGCACGTGACGTTCTGGACATTGATGGCGATGACCATTGACAGATACCTGGCCATTGTGTATCCGGTAAAATCATTGAATTGGAGGACAACGAAAACATCAGTAAAGCCTCCATAGGAGTGTGGATTGGTGAGAAATCTTGTATCTAACATAAAAAATAAACAAGAGGCCTGTGGCTAGGAAAAAAGCATTTATTAGTTCAGTATTGAAAAGCTTAAAATAAGTGACCCCGACCCATCTTAAAATGGGAGAGTTGGGAGGGGCTTGATTTGAACAAAATTGTATCTACACTAACTACGGATGCTGACTGTGACCTTTTCCCCTACAAATTTGAACTTGTATTGTTGAACAACCTATGTATTGTTGCCCAAACCCTACCCCCGAGAATCATGATTTGTACAAACTTGATCTTGTACTATCTGAGGATGCGGTCAAATAAATAAAACCAATCGGGCCTTTGCTGTTCTTTAGAAGATTTTTAAAGACTTTTCCTATGTACTCCTATGTAAAAATTCGATAGTCCATTCTGGCTCAACCCTACCCCTGGGGTCATGATTTGAAAAAAATTGAATCTACACCACATGCAGATGTTTCTAAGAAAATACGACCAATCATGATTTTGCTGTTCTTAAGAAGATATATTTAAAAAATTTTTCGTATATACTCCTATGTTAAACTTTCATCGTCCATTGTGGCCACACCCTTCCATAGGGGGATGATTTGAAGAAACTTGATTCAACACCCATTGAGTTTCTTATCACATAAATATGACAAATCATAGCTTTGCTGTTCGTGAGAATGAGGTTCTTGAAGACTTTTCCTATATACTCCTATGCTAAACGTTGATCGTCCATTGTGGCTCTTCCCTAACCCGGGGGCCAGGATTTGAACAAACTTAAATCTACACCACCTGAGGATGCTTTTGCAAAAAATGACCAATCATTGCAGGCTTTGCTGTTCTTGAGAAGGAATTTTTTGAAGATTTCCCTATATTTTCCTATGTGAAAATATGATAGTCCACTGTAGCCAATTTTTACAAAACGAATATTCTCCGATTAAGAGGCACACTTTTGCATACTCAAAATGATAAAAAAACATTATAAAACAAATGATATAATTTTTAAAATATAAATGAAAATGTGTATCAAAAGGAACACATCTTTCTGTTTTGTAGTGTCTGTTGTTTTGCCGATACCAGTTTTATTCTTCTACATCATGCACATAGACATACTTACAGCAACGCTCTTGGGAATGGTTTTGACATCATACGGAATTCCTCTATCTGTGATCGTAATTTGTTACATGAAAATTATCAGTGTCTTATGTAAAAGAAACAAGGAGATGCTACAAAAGGTATACAAAGTAATGTATCCTTCATGAATTTTTAGCTCACCTCAACGATGTCGAGATGTGCTTAGTATGCTTTTCCCTTGGAGTCGGCGTCCCGGTTTAAGTTATAGGAGCAGGTCCATTCCCAAGTTACTATAACCCTACCTAAACTAAACTTGCATAGATTATGCATCTATGGATGGACACTTCCAGACTTGCTTCTGATGTTGTATCTGACCTACATTTTCCAAATGAGTGACTAGGTTAAAGTTTTTGGAGCAGGTCCATTCCAAAGTAACTATATGACCTACCTATACCAAGCTTATGTGGATGATGTATCAAGGAACGATCATTACAATACTTGCCTCAGATGCTGGAACTTACCTACAGTTTTGATGAAACCAGGTTCAAGCTTTTGGAGCAGGTCCATTCCCAAGCTACTATAATCTTTACCTGGACCAATCTTGCGTGGAAGATTCATCTATGGATGTACCAAACCTACTTTGGATACTAGATCTTACTTTTATTTTCTAGATGAGAGAATTTTAGCCATTCTTTAACCAAATTAGCATGGATGATGTATTTAGGGTTGAACACTACCAGGCTCTTTTCTGATGCTGAATCTGAACTACATTTTCAAGTTGAGTGACCAGGTTTTTTTTAGTATTAGGATGTCCAATAAACCAATTACCCAGGCGGAACGATTGTAATTAGTTTAAAATGTGTAATCAAAATGAATTTGAAAGGACTAAGAAACCCCTGATCCTTGATATGTTAGGATTTTAAAGTATGTAATCGAGTTAATTTGGAAACAATTAAGGTTATTCTGTTGAAATATTCTGTTGACCCCCATCCCCCAAGGTGATGTAAGGGCCTTGATGCAGTATATATATTAGATGTAACATAAGCTGAAGGTATTCTTTAGGATTACTTAGTATATAGAACAATAACTGCAATTCGTGAAAATTTTGTGTAGCTAAAGAAGAGTTAATCACTATCTCATTCAATTAGAGTGATAAATCAAATATTGCAAAAAGAAAGTAACTTGATTTTTTTTTCTTCATAGACAGGGGAAACAAATACAAGTTCTCCTGTTTGTCTTTTCATGGTGTCCAATACAAGTTCTAAACATGTGGAGTTTCTTAGACCCCAGTTTCACATATTCTTCACGGATACATGAATTTAGAATAATTGCGTTGACTTTAGCGTATGCTAACTCTTGCATAAATCCTTTTGTATATGCGTTCATGAATAAGAAAATAAGGAAAGCTATGGTTGCTTAATTAGGCATAAAACATGCTCGTGTTTAGAAATTACCAAATGTCAAACTGTAACTGCTGACAAGTGTATTTTTCTTTTTTTATGTTGTCCTAAAACTAAGACGTCCTCCACTTTGCAATCACTAGAAAGAACATAATGTGGTTATTGTTCGAAGCCGTAGGAAATAATTTTGTGTAGGAACACGTTCTGTTGAATAAAATTGATTTCCTTCGTTACTGGTATAATTTTATCTGTTCTGCAACTTTACGAGTAAATGTGGTAATGAAGGTGGAATTTTTAAATATTTACGCTTGCTCTGTTGTCCAATTAAGATTAGGCCAAGGTAAAACTTAACTTTCTTTGCGTCTCCGCAACAGCGACACTGTAGCAGTCCAAAAAATTCTGTAAAATCACTTATTTTCGTAAAGGGTTTAACTGACTAGCCTGTCGTCGAGCAGATCCTCAGGACACATGTGTAACGCCCTTATTAATCGACGAATTATGGGTGGACTACTGAATAGATTTTCCTTTGGTAGTTGTACTTCTTGTGACGATTAACGGTAAAATCCATTGACATTTCAGTGTGTAAATAATGTCTTAACAATTAGTTTGAAAAACGTCAGTCAGCATTTGACTTAATGATAGATTGTATTTGCTGACAAGGTCATTGTATCGACCCTAGAACTTACGAAGTGATGACTTTAAAGGAGGCTAATGATATTCTTGATTCATCCACTTGTTTGTCAATAACTTATCTAGTTTTAGAAATTGTTCTTTTGTAGAGCATTCTCTTGCGTATCGAATCCACTGAGATATGAGCCCCATATGCAGGTGATGAGGGTATATTTCTGCAAAGAACGGGTAACTGACCAGTGAAAATTTAAAGTCATCACGTTTATCAAAAAATTTTGTTGTTAGCTAACCAATAAATGTCTTTTTCTTGTAAAATGTCCAAATATGAAACTGATTTGTCAGACTCTGCTGTGTCTGTAATCAGAAGATCAGTCCATAGGATATATCGTGTCAACATACAAATGGAAATAACTATAGACCTTTTTTTTCTATAACGTATTTTGCATAAGAGTTATCCCCCTAAGCTGAGATATTGTTAGACAAAGTAGTGAATTTACTTCTTGGAGCAACTAATTTTAAACATGCATGCAAGAAAAATATGGGGGAAAATATTTACAATCTGAAATTTATGAATTAATATAGGTTTCAACAAGCGTATATTCAGAAGAAAAAAAATAGTTATTTTTACCTCAGTAACCAGTATAACAAATTGAACTTGGTTGAATAATGAAGGGATCTGGGAATGTTGACCTTCAATATGGCGGCAATGGGAAATAATCTTGCTTAAATCACCTCAATGAAAAAAAATACTCTTTTGTTATTTGATAAACGTTGTCGATAATGTCGAGTTGAAAGCCACAGCAAGTTTTTTCTTCTTTAATAAATTCTGCTTCATATGAATACCAAAATATGTCTGCTAATAACAGGGCGCAACGTCTACCCTTGGGAATTCCACCAGATTATTAGAAGACTTGGCTCCGCTGCCATGTAAAACTTAGACGAGCTCACTTTTGGTCCAAGTCTTACTTTTAATAAAGAAAATGATTTAGTAGAAAAGTGAGACTGAGATCAAAAGTGAGATCATCTAAGTTTTATGGTCTCGGAGGCAGGTCACCAAAAACCCTGCAGATATTGTCAATCAGAGACTCACGCATATTTTTTATTTCAACTTCATAGTACTTGTGTGTACAATCAGAATGTTTTTTAACAAAATAATTTTGCAAAGAACTACAACAAGGTACATGTAAGTATATTTACGAATTAGTAATATAACCAAGTATTTTGGAATAATACGGTTATCAAATAAGTCTAATTCTTAGTGCCATTTAATCTATGCAAATTAATTCAATTAATAAAGATTAATTGATTTAGTCTGTTTTATCATTTTTTCTTTTACTCATATGTAACTGTGGATTGAATTTCTTGGTTTTTTTTATATACAAATATAATTGAAGAGGGGGTGGGTTGGTGGTAGTTTCAGAGTAAAAAATGATTTGCTCAATCTAGCCCCTTTTTAAGTCTTGGGGCGAAAATATCATGATTAATTTAAGAAGGTCATAAACACCAAAGACCTTCTTTTGATGTCAGATTTTATGGAGTCCATCGGTGTGTTATGTATTTTCTAATATCTTTTCCCATTTTTGACAATACTTAAGTTTTCAAATATATATCCCCAAAAGATTCACTAATCGAGAAAATGTGCCCAGAAGAAAAAAAAAGGTTTCAATATTCAAGAGGTTAAAAGCATTTCCCCTTAACCCAAAACAGGAGATCATCTTCAAAACATAGAATAGCTTGGAATTTGTGTGGCAAATTTTTGAGATCCTTCTAACAAAATGCAGCGCCTAAAAATAGGCACAAAGATAGGAAAGCATTATCGGTGAAATTGAAAATAACAATTTTATCTTTAATCAAAAAAGAAACAAATGCTTCAAATTTTACCAATCATAAACATACCACAAAATTAGTAGTATTCATTAGACGAAAATCTCCATTTAGTGCAGTGACAAACCTAGAAAAATATTCTTTTTTTAATTAAATGGACCGACAAACCCTTACAGCTGAAAGTTAGATTTTATAAAAGAGACACTCCTCCTCATGCACTTTCGTAGAGTTTTCTAAAAAAAACAAACATTTTTGATTGTGAAATATGTGAAGGGGTTTATATTTTGTATTCACAATTTCATCTATGAATTGATTGATTGATTGTATATTGTTTAACGTCCCTCTTGAGAATTTTTCACTCATATGGAGACGTCACAATATGCCGGTGAAGTGCTTCAAATTTTGACCTATACTCGGCACTCAGGGCCATTGAGCAGTGAGGGTTCTTTATCGTGCCAGCGCCTACCGTGAAACGGGACCTACGTTTTTAAGGTCATATCCGAAAGACCCGTGACTTTCACTTCAAGTGCCGAGCGCTTGGCGAAGGAACAGTCACTGTTTCGTCTTAGGTATGACGCGGCGCCGCGAATCGAACCCGGGCTTCCCGATTCATCTATGAATTAATAAAGTAATGAAAAAAATGTGAAGGGGTATATATTTTGTATTCACAATTTAATCTATGAATTAATAAAGTAACTTTTTGTATGTAATAGGATGCTTATAGTTTTCTAAGCTAACACTTATATATCAATTTATCAGTTTCTTTTGTTTTTTTAGAAATAGGGAGAAATAGTTTAGAATATTTTGTTCGCTGTTGTAATTATAAGTTAACCGTTGAATGTATAAAGTAACTTTTTGTTTTGAAATGATACGAATACCTTTCTAAATTTTACATTGTCAAATCAATTATGAATATTAATGTTTCCTTGTTTTTTAAGGAGGTTGGATCCTCTTATTTTAAGTATTGAGATTTTTTTGTGAAGTATTTTTTTAGAATCTACACACATGGCTTAATAAAAAAAATGGGTAATCATCTGAATAGTCTATATCACAATTTATGATGTACTTATATTACCGCATATTTGAGTTCATCTCACAATATGCGTCGTTATCAAAGCTCTATCCCTTTATGTCATCATTCACCTCCTTTTTAATAAATGAGATAAGCCGGAATTTATTTATCCATCCATACAGTGTCGGTACTTAGTCACTAGGTTTACGGATTATCTCCCCTTTTCTATGCATCAACGAAAGTGAAAGGTGGGTGATGAAAGTATCCGATTTATTTTTTTGTATCATGAAATACCCTCCCACCTCAACCCTTGAGCTAGGTGTTAAGTATATACCCTTTCTCCTTTTGTTTCTTTGAATTACGTTTGAATTGTTTTACATGGTTTAGCTATACCCAATTTATTAAAGTTATGGAAATGTTATTGAGATTCTTTTTTCTGTTGTGGGTTTTTGTGTTTGTCTTTTCAGGTATTGGAGATTTCGTTGAAGGAGACTTACGATGCTGATAAGATTTGCCTGCTATTTCCGTATTCTAGGACCTTTGGAATGATCTCTGGCCGAAAACCATGCGTGACAAGGGTCAACTTGGCGAATTATCCATGATTTCGAGGAGTTCAGGGAAAGACAGTAGACTATACTCCACAGTGGTCGTACTGGCGAAATCGTCACCTTCAATTTAACCATTGAACTGTTGATTTTGTTGACTTTTTGTGGTTGATGTTGATATATGTGATGGTTGATGTTGATATATGTGATGTTGACTTTGAAAATTATATCTTATACAATGTACTGAATGCTTTATACAAATACATATAGCAGTGAACCTTGTGCGCATAAATTCTGCGCAGTCGCTATTTTTTGGAATATCACCCGTCGTCAAGCAATGTTGACTGTTGCTACGCTGGAGGGCGTGGCTTCGTTATTCAGCACAAATGTTTGAAGCATCTCCTTGTTTCCTCTATATATGACACTGATAATTTTCACGTAACAAATTATTATAACAAGCAGAGGAATGCCATATGACATCAAGAAGAATTCGACCATGATCCTTGCTCTCAGTACGTCCATGTTATACATGTACGGGAGAAAAGATTGCATCGAAGAAATAACACACCCTGTAAAAGATTTTTTTATTATGTGTTGATTTTTGTACAATTACAGTTTTAATTTGTTTTTGTTTAAATTTTAGATTAAAATTAATTTTTCCTTATTATGAGAATTTTAAAAAAAATCATGCATCTTTATCAAAAATATTCCTGTTGTAAATATTCTTTATTTTTATCTTAGATGCAAGATTTCGCACCAATCCACACTCCTATGGAGACCTTCACTGATGTTTTCGTTGTTCTCCATTTCAATGATTTTACTTGATACACAATGGCCAGGTATCTGTCAATGGTCATCGCCATCAATGTCCAGCTCGTCACGTGCACTGTTATCTGTGTACAAATTATTACTGAATGCAAGTATATGCTTTTCATTTGTCTGGTTTTTTTCTGCCCTCCTCGATTGAAAAAAATGTTTTAAAAAATGGGGTGAAATAAATGGAGACAGACTTATCTCTCTTTTTGAAATAGAATTTTGCAAATGAAACATATGGAGATAATGAACAGTATTAAATTAAGATCAAAAATGTGTCTTTGCCTTCACTTACAAATCAGTTTCTGTTGTGATCAATAACTACCATACGCATTTATTGCAGTAGCTAATTTTTTTTATGCTTTGTTGTAATGAATAGCAACTGTTCCTTTGCCATTCGTTCGACACTTTATAGTGAAAGTTGTGGGTTTTTCGGATGAGACCTCAAAACCGAGGCGTTGGCACGATAAAGATATCTAGCTCATTACTCAATGGTCATAAGAACAGTGCAAAAGGGAAAAAACTTAAGCCCTTCACTGGTATATGGTGACGTCTACATATGTTTTTAATAATTCTTGAATGTGGTGCAAAACAACAGACAATAAGAAGAGGCCCATTAGTCACATCGCTCACCCGAGTAACTTTAACCATGATGTTCTTAACCAGATTTCCCCTTGTAATACCTAATGTGGCTCCAGCCTACCCAATGGGTCATAATTTGGAGAATTTAAAATCTACACTACCCCAGGATGCTTTCGCATAAGTTTTAGCTTTTCTGGTCAGGTACTTTCTGGGATGAAGAATTTCTAAAATTCTCCTTTATAGTTCAGTGTAAAACTTGGATTCCAAATTGTGACCCCGCCCAACCCCCATGATTTGAACATTTTACACTTCCCTAGGATGCTTCAACAAAAATTCAGCTTTTCTGGCCAAGTAGTTCTTGAAAAGATTTTTAAAGAGACTCTGGCTCAAGTGAGCTAAAAATCGATCAGTCAATCAATCAATCAAAGTGCGTTAAATGTCTCCAGGATGAAAAAGGTTGATACATTAAACGCATTGAGGTTTAATTGTTTTGATTTCCTTCTAATTTCCATTTCAACATTTTTGTCGTGATTAATGCATACTTAGTATTGCAGACACGCATTCCAGTCCTATCGGGGATATCCTGGCCCCAGGATCATGAAACAAAAAAGTCAAATATTTTCAATTGCCTGTAAAATGTTTATCAATTATTCAATTACTCTCAAAATTTGCAGATAACAACTCTTTTGTAAATCAAATTTGAAACGTATTTTAATTTTGATCTGGTTGAACTCCACAACATTTCATTATGATACAATGTACAAAGATTTTGACTTAAATTTAAGATCTTTCATGATCCCTGGTACATAATATGGTTAATGGTATTTGAAAGAGAGGATTCTTATTCACAAATAATTATATAATTATATATATATATATATATATATATATATATATATATATATATATATATATATATATATATATATATATATATATATATATATATATATATATATATATATATATATATATATATATATTATATAATTATATAATTATTTTAAAAAAGAAAAAACGACGACACAAGTTGTAAAACGTTAGCGCTTTCATTTCAAATTCTTCAGACGTTTTACTTTATATATATATAAACGGAAATGTTCATATTTTTTACTTACAACCTGTGCAAATTATAAAAATGCTAATCCTGCGTCGTCAAAATATGCCCAAATATAGTTCCACAAGTTAGCTATGGTCAAAGGCACCACAAAATTTAAAAAAGCAAGATCTGCTATTGCCAGACTCAAGATGTAGATAATAGTCGCTGATTTTGTTGTGTATCGGCATATAACATATATGGTTAGAATATTCCCCACATCTCCAACAATAACTATCGCTGTCCATATAATGGTTAATGCTATTCTGTCCTCAAAAAAGTTATACAAAGTTTGGGTACTGTTTAAAGCTGTGGAATTATTCATTTTTCTGGTCTTGACGTCGAAAAATTATACCAACTCTTTTCAAATACATGTATTAACACTCTCTATTTTAATTGAAATTAAACGCAAACTCTCTAAAGCACACCATACCTTGTATAAACTAAAGTGTTGTTTAAGACAAGTGTTTGCCCAAGAATATTTCGATGATAAACAATACTGTTTTTTTTATACATAAGTATCTGTATCCTCAAGCTAACTTTTTGTCTGTGAGCATGATATAATAGAATATAAGCCCAAATAATACTCCTAAATATGCGGCATATATGGGAAAATATAAATAACCCTATATGCTTGCGGTAAGACATGCTTGTTATTTTATTATATATATTTCAACGATTTTACAGATTTGTTGAATTCGTTTAACCAAATTCTTGAGTTGGTTATAACGAATTCAACAAATCTGTAATAGCAGATTTAATTCGTTATAACGAATTCAATAAATCTGTAAAAACAAATTAAATTCGTTATAACGAATTCAACGAATCTGTAATAGCAAATTATATTCGTTATAACGAATTCAATGAATCTGTTATAACAAATTAAATTCGTTATAACGAATTCAATGAATCTGTTATAACAAATTAAATTCGTTATAACAAATTTAATGAATCTGTTATAACAAATTAAAATCGTTATAACGAATTCTAAAAATATGTTATAACAAATTAAATACGTGATAACGAATTCTAAAAATCGTTATAACGAATTCAAAAATATTTTTGATAGATCCTAAATGGGCTTCCGTAGATCCTTAACGTTAGGATGAGGTAAAAAAAAACTTTCTCAGGGAAATATGATTTAAAAACAGAATTTAAAAAAAGCTTATTGTTTCCAAATTAACTCGATTACATACTTCGAAATCCTAACCTATCTTAATCGACGTAAAATAAAACTTTTCATTTTTACTTAGGATGCTTGCATTTCTTTATGACTAGGCGCTGCGTTTTAAAGAGGCATGGACACGGTTTCAGCTAAAATTTCAAAATTTATTTTTCATTTTTTACAAATATTTAACTAGGGTCTTTTTAATGATCATAAAAAAATTGAACGCCAGTTGTCCAGATACAAGACAAGACAAGATTTAGAGCTCCAAACCTTTATATAAACAAGGCTAGTGTCATGTTTTTGTTTGTAAACACAGGTTAATATACTAATATATGTTCGTTCAAATTAGATCATTTCAAATAAAAATTAATTTTAAATACGATTCGACAGTTACAATTGATTTGCTGAACTTCATTTTGTTATAAATAAATTTTGTATATGTGAACAAAAACAAGCCTTGTTTACATAATGAAGAACTTTAAGTTCCGTATCTTGTTAGTTAATCAACAAATGATGTTCAAATTTTTGCTAATCAATAGATGATGCCTTGGGTAGGAATTGTAAACATTGAAATTGGTTTTTAAAAATCAGTTGAAACTGTGTCCAGGCCCCTTTAAAGACAAATTTCACCCAACTAATATTATGGTACTGTGAATTTACTAATTTAGGTGGAAATTTTTTGTTGTTTTGAGGTATGGAATGACCCATGAATTTATGACCACTACGAAATGTAAATTTAATATGCATTATTACTCAACACTTTCCAAACCACGAAATCAAATCCTTACACATCAACATTTTTTTTCTAACCTCGAAATTTGCACCCGCAAGAATATGTAATTCTATAGTATCCTATATTTGAGGTTGAACTCTTTATGGTTTCATCCTATAATTATTTAAGATGATTTTATTATTGTCGTAAATGAAGAAAGTGATTTGACAACACTCAACTGTCCTTTACTATGTTCAAAATTCTATACTTGAGAAGAAGAAAACATTTGCTGTGGCCTTTAACTCGACATTTGGATATATCGATTATCAATCGATATTATCAATTATCAATTAACAATTAGTTATATCCATTTATATGTCAAAACGATATATCCCAGTGAGTTTGAAATTAGCGAAACATTGTTGGGGCGTATTTGATTTAAACACGAGCTGCAACTCTCGAGTCGGATTTCTTATCAAACACCTCGAACACGACGCGCGTGTTGTAGAATTAGGTCACGAACATACTCTCATACTCTCCAATTTTACAAGAGTGAAAAAGAACAAAGATGGCTGACAACATCCACAAGGGAGGGAAAGTGATGTGAGGCAGATGTTTGGTTAAGATTTTAAAAATAAATTAACATTTTAATCAGTAACTAAGGACATTTTCTAATATTTAAGAACTGGATGCATAAAAATATTGATTTACTTAAATTTTCTGCCACATTACATTTGTTATTCATGGTGTTTAGATAGAAGAAAATAAACAATTCATGGATAATTGTCATTTCCCGCAATATCGTCCTTTTCCTCACTTTTCCAAAATAAAATCGTAGATTAAAAAGAAGCAAAATAACGTCCATTTTCCATGCACTCGAGTCGTCCTTGCCGTTTGATTAAACGATACAGTGTTTGTTTGTGCGCATGCTCAATATCAACCCGACTCGACACTACAGTTGACAAATCAAATACGCCGCGGCCCTTGGATTCTTGCTAGAAAAAGACATTAATAGTAAGGTTACGACAAAGTTTTATGATAAACGTGATGACTTTAACTTTTCAATGGTCAACTTCCCTTTCTTATGTAAATTTTGATCTGTATTAGGCACTTACGGACATTGAGTAGTGAGGGATTTTTTTCGTGCCAGCACCTACTGCGACACGGTCTTATCCGAAGGACCGGTCTCCACGTCCCACAGTGGGATTCGAACCCGCGACGTAAGGATTGAATCCTTACTTTGCGACTCTAGAGCAGACGCTCTAACCTCTGCGCCACGCGGGCGACCGGTCTCATCCGAAGTCTCCACGTCTCACAGTGGGAAACAATCCCACGACGTAGGGATTGATTCCTTACTTCGCGACTCTTGAGCAGACGCTCTAACCAATGTGCCAGGCGGGCGAAACCTTTGAAAAGAAGTCCTTTAATGGGAAGTATACGGTTAACTTAACCTACCAAAGGAAAACTATTCAGTAGTCCACCCATAATTCATCGATTAACAAGGACGTAACTCATGTGTCAGGATGACCTGCCGAAGACAGGCCAGTCTGTTGGATCGTACGTTAACAAGTCTAAAGATTCTACTGCAGGGACATGTATTTCTTGGACTGCTACAGTGTCCTGTTGCAGAGACGCAAAGAAACTGAAAGGAGTTTTTTTTGTATTTCAACTTTCACATTCATAACAAACTAAAGGTACTGTGAGCAATGGGCTCACTAAATGATACTCCCCGCCTCCCATATAAATATAATGGCAAAGTCCATGTTTTGCTGTTGAAAACCCAAAATATGTGTCGGATCAAAAAGTAAAATAAGAGGTGCACAATGGTAATATGTAATAAATATTCTGTGAAAGTTTTATCAAATTTCATTCAGTGGTATGAAGGAGTTGCAGAGAAGAGATGGGTAGCCCAAAGCGTAACTGACGGACGGACATACCGATTACTATATATCCTCCCGCTTTTCAATCGGGGGTTATAAAAATATAAAGGGATGTAGTGTTTTCTTCTTTACATTTGGGGGCAATAATCAACATTCATTTCTTGAAAAATTTATATACATGTATGCATGTACAAATGAATAATAAGATATATATGCTCTGCAAGTATATTTAGATTGTTTCAAAAGTAAAAACGTCCATCAAGATTCTTTCCAAATAATTGTTTTTAGAGTCATTGTACTAAGAACAGAAGGTTTTTATATTTAGTCGAAAAAACAATTTTTTTATAGTTATCAGTATGATTAAATTTTGCATTTTATGGACTTCCTTATTCCTATATTTGCCAAAAAATAATGTTCTGTCAAAAACTACAGATCTGTTAAACTTACACAAATACACCAATATTACTCCAAAGGTTTTTTACTGAATGACATTCAACAAAAAGATGTTCAATTGACTCAATGTCAGTCTTAAAGAAACTGCAAGCCAGAGACTCCTTTATCTTAAGTTTAAAGTTGCAGCCCTTCACCGGCAATGGTGACGTCTCCTTATCAGTGAAATATTCTGGAGAGGGACGTTAAACAGTATACAATCAATCAATCTATTTTAAAATTGAAGTATTTATTTCTTTCTTACTATTGATAAGAATATCATACATGTCTTTACAACCTGTCATATTAGATCTAATATAAAACATAAATAATAATGTAGAAATTAAACTCTTTCGACCTTAAAACAGATTTAGAACTATATGTAAAGATATGCACGTAGACTCATTCAACAAGAGTTCTTTTGTCCAAACCATCTTTCACTCATTCTCATACATGACCACTGTTAGGTTTTATCATGAAAATGTTTTACTTTTATATTTTCTGTACAACTGAATAACATTTTTTCTGCATAATGGAGACTTTTAATTATATACAGGCACCAGGTATGTGTGTAAACATGAATAGAGAAAATACACTTTTCAGCAGTTACAATGTAGCTTTGGTCAATTTCTAATTAGGAGCAGGCTTTATTCTTAATTTACTTGCCAAAGCTTTTCTTATTTTGTTATTTATAAACGCATATACAAAGGGATTTATGGAAGAATTAGCATACGCTAAAATGCATGCAATATTTTTAATTACATGAATCTGTAAAGAATTTGTAAAATTGGGATCTATATTCCTCAACATGGCTAGAACTTGCATCGGAGCCCATGAAAAAGCAAACAGGATAATCAAAACAGCCACCATCTTTACCACTCTTCTGGTTTTCTTCACAGTATTTGTTCCCCCTGTCTAACAAAACAAATAATCATGTTACTTTCTTTTTCCGATATCTGAAATAAGAAGACTATGAATCCTTTACCAGCTAATATTTAGGAGTGCAAAAAATTTCACAAAAATAACGGAGCGATCGCGAATCAAGTAAAAATGTTCCTACTGTATCTTGTGTAATGACGATTTTTAAAGCTCTTTGAACAACATTGAATAATTACCGGGGTACTATACAGGCAATTTAAATGAAAAAATGACGGGATTTTAATAGTTGTTAGGAATCTAATGAATACGAAGAAAGGTCACCTTTCGTCACAGGTTGAATATACCTTCAATCTTAAAATGTCTTTATAATATTCTTAATTATATAAGTAGGCGATCATGAAAAAACTGAAAGTTTTAATACCCGACTTTAGTGCTCAACTTTAGGATGAGATCATTAAAAGTACCTTTCTTGGGGACAAATATTTTTTTAAAAGATAAAAGAAATAATAAATGCCTATATTTATATACTAGCATATTTTTGGAAATATTTTAGATGTAGTTATAGTTTTTCAACTGTTTGTCAATGAAAGGTTCCTGGTGGATCTTTACAGGTGCAATAACTTTGCAAGTTTAATCAAAATGGACTTCATATCAACTTCGGAATGAATGTGTTTTATATCAACTTATGAAACTTTTAAACAAAAGTATCCGATTTCTTTGTTTGTTTGTTTATTGTTTAGCATCCCTATCGAGAATTTTTCACACACATGGAGACGCCACTACTTGCAGTTGGAGAGCTGCAAATTTTGACCTATCCTCGGAACTCAGCGTTGAGCAGTGAGGCAGTGAGCAGTGAGGGTTCTTTTCCGTGCCTGTACATACTGTGACACGAGACCTCGGTTTATACAGTCTCATCCGAAGAATCGGTCTCCACGTCCCACACAGGGATTCGAACTAGCGACAAAAGGATCAACTCCTTACTCCACGACACTAGAGCAGACACTCTAAACAAACGACATGCGAGCGACTGTAGCAATTCTGAAAGATTTGTTTTACCGATTACTTTCGTTCAGACCGGTTAATCGGTTTATATTGGTTGAAATGGGCATCCTTAGATGTATGAAAGAAACATTATTTGATATACCTTTAGAAGCATCTCCTTGTTTCTTTTATATATGACACTGATAATTTTCACGTAACAAATAATGATAGCAAGCAGAGGAATTCCGAATGACGTCAAAAAGATGTAGACCGCGACCGCATCTAAGACGTCCGAGTTATGTGTATAGGGGAATGCAGTTGGCATCGACAACAAACCAGACACTACAACAGATAAAAAATGTGTTGTTTATTGTACATGTTCTTTTTAATTAACCTTTATATTTTACAATAAATTTTTTCTCGTTATATTTATTATGTAAAATTAAGCGTCTTAATAAGAATAGTCTTGTGGTAAACGATTGTCTAAATTCTTTATGTTATAAACAAGTTTTCTCACCAATCCACACTCCTATGGAGACCTTTACTGATGTTTTCGTTGTTCTCCATTTCAATGATTTTACCGGATACACAATGGCCAGGTATCTGTCAATGGTCATCGCCATCAATGTCCAACAAGTCACGTGCAGCGCAGTCTGTGTAAAAATTACTACTGTGTGCAGAAATATTATGCTCTTATTTATTTTCCACGTTTTTGTCCTCATGAAAAGACTAATTCTTTTTAAAAAATTGTGAATTCAACAGAGACAGGCTTAGCTCTCTTTTTCGGAATACAATTTTGCAGTTGTGTCATTATCTATCTATATGCATTGTTACAACGCGAAATGTAATAACAACGCGAAATGTAATAAACATGGATTTTTACATTTTGCGTTATTACATTTTGCGTCGAAATCAACGCAGAATGTAATAACGCAAAATGTAACAACACATTTTTGAGGATTATTACATTTCGCGTTATTACATTTTGCGTCGAGACCAACGCAATATGTAATAACACAAAATGTAATAACACGATTTTTAGATTATTACATTTTGCGTTGTTACATTTTGCGTCAAGATGAAGCAAAAAGCAAGAACGCAAAAATGTAATAACACACTCTTTGGTCAGCCAGATTGAGCACAATTTTTAATAGAGTTAAATTGGCCGATGAAGAGGAAATAAAAAAAGAAAAAAAACAGATATATGCAATTCAATTGCTTCCAATTAATGAATTGATTTAATAAGCTACATATATTTGAAATTAATTTACTAAATGTATTAAAATTATAGGATTTGCAAATTAGAAACGAGTGTGTGTAGATGGGGTTTGTTGGGGATATTGACCAATGTACTTTTGCTTCTTTTATATAGACAAATGCAATGAATCTAAAAGAAAACCTTTTTATTTGTACTTGCAGGTGTAAATATACTCAACAAAAAAGAAACGCATATTCAGAAGAATATGAAAATCTCAGTTTTCAGTTTAAACCTTATTTTATGTAAGCGATTTTAGAGTGTGTTGTGATAAAAATTAAACATGTCCTATGTTTCAATTTGAAAAGTCAAGTTGATGTCATTTTGTGTCGCCCCCAAATTCAAGGGGCATAACAATATGTACTATGCGACGTCTCAATGCTAGTGGGTTTCCAATGTACGGATATCGTGGAGGAATACCATCTCTTTTCAGTCTCTTGCGAACAATTTATGAACTTTTATGCTGATTTTTTCATCCAGCAATTGTTGCAACAGTTTTTACAGCAAGTTCTGTATAGCATGAGGTGCTAGAGGGGGGGGGGTGTCTGACGGTCCTGCCTGGTTGTGGTTACCTGCGGATGGCCAGATAATGGTCTTCAGACGTTAGTTTAACGGTTGCAAAGCCCATTGATTTATTCCAAATACAGTTGCGACTTCCTGTTGCGTAGCTCCGTTTAGTATCATCGTTAGCCTGGTTGTGTTCATCTTTGTTTCGGCGTGGCATTGCAGCATCAACACTGCAATCAAATCTTTAATATGGGTTTAATAGGAGTGTTAATAGTTTCTCTAAATCCAAAATATCAACGAAAATAGACATCCGATTTACAAGAAATCATGAAAAACACTACTTTCATAAACATGTTTAATCAAGGGAGATAATTCAACACCTGAGTTTTAAAACCCCATCTTGTCCTTTAAATAGGTCACAGGTATCCAATGATATGAAAAATAGTTGTTCCATGTACATTTAAAAAATTTCTTTGACGAGTAAAACAATATGCGTTTCTTTTTTTTTTGTTGAGTATATATATATATATATATATATATATATATATATATATATATATATATATATATATATATATATATATATATATATATATATATATATATATATCGAAAGAAGTTTATTGACAATTGTGATACCATACTCTTCCATGCAAATCACCAGCATTGCAGACATCCAAAAACACCTCCCCTCTCCATCCAATAATAAAATGGATTGTTTCTGCATGTCCATAGTAATACAATGATAAACATACTTAGTAAACACTCCACCCTATCCCTGCCCTTCTTCGCTTGACACACACATACACTTCCTTGTTAACCAATGTAAACATGCCAAACATGCATATCAAGAGCTAATAATGAACCTAATCTTTGGTAATTAAATAAATTATGTGTTATACTTATTGGTTAGAAATTTAATAAGACTACCAAAAATATGCCAATCAAAGTTAAATTAATGCTTCATGATTTAGCACAGTGTATTCAATAGAACTAAAGTCAGAGTCCGAAAACGATGGATATGGAGATAACGAACAGTATTCAAAATCAAAGTCCATAAAACAGTTCAAAATAGGAGCAGAGCAAACACAGATCTAGACCTCCGAAACATCAGAGGTGGGATCAGGTGCCATGGAGGAGTGAGCATCCCCTTCTGACGATACATTTTGATGTATTTATGTCCGTAAAAGCCCTAACGTTGGTCTCATTGTTTTAGTTCTAAATATTTTGTACAGCGTGTTTCCCATGTTGGTTATGTGTATATTTTGAAACTATTATGTTATGATTTTTTTGTGAAACGCAATCAAGAAAAATAATTGTATTTTGTTTTATTACATATTTTTTATAACATTTTGCGTTGTCTTCAGTACAAAAATAAAATAACCCAAAATGTAACAACGAAAAAGCACGTTATTACATTTTGCGTTGATCTCGACGCAAAATGTAATAACGCAAAATGTAATAATCTAAAAATCGTGCGATTACATTTTGCGTTATTACATTCTGCGTTGATTTCGACGCAAAATGTAATAACGCAAAATGTAATAATCCAGGTTTATTACATTTCGCGTTGTTATTACATTTCGCGTTGTAACAATGCATGTACAATACAGTTTTTGTTGTGAGTCCTTCTAAAACTATCTATTGCTTTGGAAAATATTTTAATGCTTTATTACAAAGAAGTTCTTAAAAAATCACGTATTTTAAAAAGTTTTCTTAAAATGCGTTACTTTGGGTCCAAGTTAACCAAGTTATCGACTCAAACGTAGGATTTTTTTTTTTATTTGTAACATAATTTGATAAAGAAACATTGCAAAAAACAAATATTGCTTTGAATAAAGGGAGATTGATCTACCAATATTTGAGCAGCAAAACGATCAAACTTTCCATTTCATAATTTTTGTCGTAATTAATGCATATTATAGGTAACGTGCGAGTACCCATTATTGCCGAGTACCCATTATTGCCGTTTTCAATAAAAACAATAAAAACTCCGCCAATCTTTGTTATTTTTTGATTATGACGTAAAATACATAAATTACGTCATTTTTGTAAACACTGTAAGGTGCAAGAAAAAAAATTTCGTCATCAAATTCAAAGATTTTAGCAGTATAAAAGGTAAGTCTTGCAATACACAGCCATTACGATACATGCGACAGCACATGCCATCCTGCAAATATTTTTTAAACTGAAATTATGAGTGAAAACCTCAGCTTGTAAAGTTGAAATGCAAGAAAAATACCTTCTTGGTGAAAATCCTTCACAAATACATTTCTTTCAATGTCTGAATTCCTCCATAAAGTGTTTAAACTTCACTTAGTCTCAATGTCAACAACTCGCCATTTTTTCTCTCCAACCGGAAGTGAATCAAATAATCCGCCTTTATCAAAAGGGGCGTTACTCCTATAAAATGAGCTACTCCACTTTTCTTTTTTCACTGAAAGAGTTATCTATCTTTTATTACAAAGAAATACACACATACAAGTTTAAAATTTATTTTATTTCATATCAAGATGCGGAAAAGGAAAAATTATACAAATACAGATTTATTGAATGCCATCAAGGATGCAAAGTATCATAATTCAGTTGTAAAAGCAGCCAACAAATACAACATCCCAGTGCGGACACTGAGGTACAGACTTTCTAATCAGCTTAAGGGATATCCTGTGAGATGCCTCAGTCGAGGTCAAGAGGACAGCCTTGTAACATACATCAAATATTGTGCAGAGAGGGCATTTCCTCTTACACGGAAAATGATCAAGGTGAAAATTTAAATAGAAATTTCTTTACTTGAAGTTATTATGAACAAAGGGAAAACTGAGATGCAAAAAAGACCATTCAAATCATTTTACACAAAGAAAATAAAAATAATGAATATACATGTAACACATGTTCAAAGTTAAAAAGAAAAATAATCATAATTAAAAAACAAAACGAACAACAACAACAACAAAATTGGTAAAAATAATATTAATCAACAGGCTTTTGCAAGAGAAATTATAAGAATGAACGATAATGCAAACACAACAGTGAACACTAGCAAAGGACCATCAAACAAGTGGTTCAGGAGTTTCTTGAAGAGAAATCCAGACATTGCCCTTCGCATGCCAGACTCAATTGACCGTGGCAGATATGGTATGGCCAATGAAACAGTCATGACCGAACATTTCAAATTGCTGGAGAAATGCCTAAAAGATTTATCTGGTACAGGATGTCAGATCAATTGTAAAGTTAAAAAAAATCAAAATTAAAAAAATAGAGAATAAATAAAACGAGAAACTAAATTTCAGCACCCAGCTTACATATTAAAACTGAAAAGTTTATCTGTTGAAAATAAGATGCACAAAATATGATAGAAAATGCAAGTTTCATGATATTTTTTTTTCTTCTAAAATTTACAATTTCCAAACTAAGAAGCTTCATAGCATTAATTTCTAAACCTATTGTATTCAAAACTGTACCTTAACAAACAAAATATAGAAATTACTCTGAAATATGCTTCTAAAATTAATAAACTGTTGACTCTAAAAAAAATCTCCAAAATAATTTTTCTTTGACTTCAGGCATACAGGATAAACCTGGAAATATTTTTAACGTTGACGAGACAGGTTTTGGTAAAACAGAAAGCAGAGAAAAGGTTTTGACAGACAAGTCCAGAAAACACAACTACACTCGTAATATATCTACCACTAGCCATATCACTGCAAACATATGTATTTCCGCAAGTGGAAGGGTGCTTCCTACATTTCTCATATATGAAAGCAGTTTTCCAAGTGGTACATATAGAGAAGGTGAACAGATATAAAGTTAATGCTAAAAATAGAACAAAATAAAAAGAAAAACTAGAATTCTTATGGTTTCAAAGCGCACCTGAGTGAAAAGAACATCAGAAGCTTAGCAATTTTGTTTAAAATACAGATCTCTACACTAGCATAGAGACTGTGCTTTGTGCTAATGTAGAGATCTGTATTTTAATATCATTGAGAGATGAATGTACAACAATGCCATTTGATCATAATGCTCACCTAATATTTTAGCATGATCATTTTTTTTTGTTATTCCCAATATTGAAGTACCAACCTTCTTCTTAATAGTAAACCAAATTTTAGCCCCCCCCCCTTTTATTCTGAAATTTTGGCATATTTTTGATTAATTGTGGTTTCGTTAAAATTAGTCAAGTGACTTTTATAGAAAAGTGTTAAAAATAAACAGATGGACAAACAAAATGTGATCAAAAAAGCTCAGGCCAACAATAAAAAAATCATTTGTTTGTAGTACTCCAACCGACCTGTCAAAATCACCCATACCCAAAATTTCTATTCAGCATTTTAAATTTCTTATTTATAAATATTTTCCATTCCGTAATATAATTTCCCTCTTAGGATGTTTTTTGATTGAAATTTTCATAGCAATAAATATCAAATTAATCTGCATATTGTTATTATTCTGTATAGTTATCCCATGTGGAATGAAAACATCAAAATTGAAAATTGTGGGTCGGAGTACATCAAACAAAAATATCTTTAATGATGGCTTTATTTGACAACTCAGGTGAACTTAAAAACGAAACATATACTGTATACTACTGTAACACTAAAAAAATGAATTCTTTTCATAATTGAAAAAAAGCTAAAAATAAAAAATACATATTATTTTCATAAACAAAAATCGACTATCAATATTAAATATTTAGGTACACCCAAGGACTGGTTGTTTGGAACTTCTCCAAATGGTTATATGGATAAAGACCTTTTCTTCAAGTGGTTTGAGGTCATCTTTCTTCCAAACTGTCATGTAAGACCAGCAGTATTAATTCTGGATAATCACGAGAGTCACTTGTCTTTAAAATTAATTAGGAAGGCTAGAGAGGAAGGTGTAGAACTGTATGGGCTTCCTCCACACACAACCCACATCACCCAAACTCTTGACGTCTGTCTGTTCCGCCCCCTGAAGGCCAAGTTTTCTGAGCTTGCGATGAATCTTGGATATGCAAGAAAAGATTTGATAATTGGAAAGGCTAAGTAAGTTCTGCTTATAAATTGCTTGATTATTTTATTATTGTTCATATCTGCTTGCATTTTTGAGAATACAGAAATGTTATATTTGTTCAATCATTCATGTTTTTATTAGATTTGCACCTGTTCTCTCAACTGCGGTTGACAAGATTTTTTCTCCTTACACAATCAAGGAGGCTTTCCGGAAAACTGGGATTTTCCCGTTGAATTCAGATGCCATCGATAACAAGCAACTGGCTCCAAAGTGTTCATCTGAATTAATAGAAAAGAAAGGTGACCAAGTTATTTACAAGAAAGTGTTCCATGTTATAAATAAATAAATAGATATTATTATCCTTCAGAATTAATTTTTCCTAATCTTCTATCTTGGGAGCACACAAAGTAAGACACAGACTTTGATAGAATTATATATATACCTCTGTTGATTTGTCGTTCTCTATCTGCTCTGTGAGTTTATCAGTACAAATTTCATAAAATTAAACTATACGATAACAGGAAATGAAATATTACATCAGCTAGAAGAGAAAGAGGAGGAGGAACTGAGAAAACAAAAATTGCAAAAGGAGAGGAAAGAGAAAGCAGCAGCAAAGAAAGCAGAGAAAGCAAAGTCGGCAGCAAAAAAAGCCACGAAGAGAAAGCAAAAAGTTTGTTTTATACTTTTTTCCTTCTAAAGCTAAAAATTAATATATTTTTTTTCTATAAAACTTTGATAGTGAAGCTAAAAACATGTACATTAAAAGAATTTACCATGATTTGTGGTTGGATATAATTTGCATTAAACTTCTATGTTTTTATCCCCTCGCCAAGGTTTGGAAATAAGGAAACACACCATCATGATTGATCAAACCATGTCTATGTTAAAATCTGATTCTTAGACTAAAGCATTGAATTCATATTTTTGGCTGTCTTCATTATGATAAATTTGTCGGCACGGCCAGGTGTGTTATAGGACCGAAGACAGACAAATATATGAAATCAATGCTTATATTTACATTCTCTAATTTTCCTGCTCCATAATTGCTGATTTCATTAATCTTTAATGTGAATTTAGCGCCCTTCAAAAACTGACGTGGTTAATAGACGTAAGAGCCGTTTGTGACGTCAGATGACTTTGCAGAGTTAAATAACACAAACAAACATTGCGAGGAAAACAGTGACAAATTAATTATAAACTCACATTTGTAGTAATTTTACGTTAATTTAATAGGATGATAGTTTTTGATTCATTGTACATTTCCGTGTTCCTAATTTATTGAAAATGCATATAGTTCCTACTGTGTATTCTAACGCATGGTGACAAGGTTTTGCGTGTGTTAAAAAATTAGAATGTCGTGGATTTCTAATGAATTTCATAAGGAAAAATGCACGGAATGTAAATATAAATTTACTTGTCCGAATGATCACACCTTCAACATCTTATATCATGTAGTTGACTCTTAACGCCACATACCTAGGGACTGGTGTGTGCCAATAATGGACAGATTGCTTTATTTTGAACACAAGATAGAAAAATATGCATTTTACCCTTATTACCTTTTTCAGATCACCAACTCTAACGAATCATTCCCCATTCCAACTCAAATTGAGAGTGAGCATGATGATCTGCATGATGATCTGCCAGTTTTATCCAGACCTAAGAGACAACCTAAAAAACCAAAGGTCTTAAAATAGAATCTTAAAATAATATTACAGTACTCTTTTATATTAATAAATTATTTGGTAGTACTAATCAATAATGTATATCACATATTCCTAGTTTTTCCAGCCTCATAAAAACTATTCTTTTAATCAAAACAGAGATACCTGCATGACGCAGAAGAAACGGCCGCCATTGTTGGAGACGAAGACGAATCGATTATTTGTTCGTTTTGTACAAGCAGAGAGGCCCCGTACTGCTTTAAATGAAATTTAAAGTAAACTTTCTTAATTTGTTCAACAATAAAAGAATTGTTAAAGACAGTGGTTCATTTGACGTATTTTTCACAAAGATTCATTCGATAATATACAATACTGATGTTTGTGTTTTCTGCATACAGTAGGCTCTGTATCGTCATAATATTACTTCCGCCGAGGATATGGTACAAAAGTCTTACACCGAACAAGCTAATTCAGAGAATTTGTGTCCCCCGCTAAGGGAAAAAGTAAACCATGCGTTTACAAACCCCCTTTACTGAATTTGTAGAATTATTAAATGTATACAAGTACATGTGTACTAAATGTATACAAGTACATGTGTACTGAAGCAAATAAAATATACCGATATGGATATAAAGATTTGATTGCTTATTCTTTATTATGTGTATAGAAGATTCTTTTTATAGGGAATATTTATCACACTGTAATGATGATTTTATGAGTTTGTACAAGCCAGACCTCATAAATTTTTCATTTCACATGAATACTATCATTCACAGGGGCTTGTCACGAAATATTTATCTTCTTTTAAAAAAGTTACCCCTACTATATAAAAATACATTTTTATATAGTAGGGGTAACTTTTTTAAAAGAAGATAAATATTTCGTGACAAGCCCCTGTGTATCATAGTATTCATGTGAAATGAAAAATTTATGAGGTCTGGCTTGTACAAACTCATAAAATCATCATTACAGTGTGATAAATATTCCCTATAAAAAGAATCTTCTATACACATAATAAAGAATAAGCAATCAAA
>PRKT01000074.1:1414113-1459594 GCA_003671525.1 Saccostrea glomerata
TAACGTTGTTAACTATAGTTTACAGTCCGTAAACTATAGTATACAATCGATAAACTTAGTTTATCGACTGTGAAACTATGATTAACTCATTTTTGTGAATTTGGCGTGCTAAACCTAGTTTCACACTTGATAAACTAGGTTTATCGACTGTAAACTATAGTTTACAAATCGTGAACTATAGTTTACAATCCGTTAACTATAGTTTTCATCTGTAAAACTATATTTAACGGTTGTTAACTATAGTTTACGAATGCTAATCTAAGTTTATCTGTCTGTGATAAAACGTTTACAATAGATTTTGTTGTTAAACATATATTCACGTCTGTAAACTATAATTTACGATCGTTAACTGTAGTTAAGTGTTGTAAACCATAGTTTACAATCGTGAAACTGTATTTATCAGATAATCTATGTTTTGCAATTGCAAATGATTGTTTTCAGTGTTAAGTATAGTTTACGGTTGTGAAACATAGATTATCGCGTTAACTATGGTTTACAGATGTGAAATATAGATTAACGTTGTTAACTATAGTTTACAGTCCGTAAACTATAGTTTACAACCGGTAAACCTAGTTTATCGACTGTGAAACTATGTTTTGCTCATTTTTGTGAATTAGGCGTGCCATACATATTGTCTCACTTAATTATGCCGAGCATTTTCTCATCTCTGCTACAATTTGCGTTGTTTCCTCTGCTTCATACATGATTCTTACGTTCCAAGTTCCTATGTTGTTGTTTCTGGGTTTTCATCCTCATAGTTTCCTTCCGTCTCTAGATTTCACCACACGATTTCCTTGGTTTTTCTTTTGGGGAACCTTCTCTTCCAGAATTTCAGGTCTGGATTAAATCTTGTTTGAATTTCTGTAGCAACTGTCTTTTTACATGGCAGGGTTGCTAACCCTGTGCAAAACCCCTTGGACCCAGTGGAGTGAGTGGACCGGTTGTTTTCTGTTGGGGTTTTCCTTCCCCTTGTCACAGATTCCAGTTATTTAAAGGCGTTGGAAACTCGCCTTTTGCCACTGTCACTCAGTTCCCCTAGTATTTTCAGAGCAATCAACGGGCGGTGTGATATGTGACTTGCTGGCAGAATCTATTTGACACGGTAGGCATTGTAAAGTTTTGATAATGTAACTTAGTGGCATAAGTTACACCCCTAGAGATCATCACCAGCCTTTGATCCCTATGAACGCTTACATATAATCAAAATACCGAAAGCGTATTTAGTTTTCGAACACAAATACCTATTAGCATTTCCGAAGACTGAGTAGCATGTTATTTTTATATATTTGTCTCTCATTGTGACTATTTTGTGTGCTTCTTCTTTGATAATGTTTTGCTTTTTCTGTTGTGTTTCATCTCATCAGAGCCGAATGCTCAAAAGAGCTTTTATTACTGATCGGTCCGTTGTCTGTGTCGTTGTCTTTGTAAACTTTTCACATTTTGAATTCTGTTTTCTTCCAAAGAATCACTGCTCCAATTTCGACCAAACTTGTCACATAAATCCTTGCGTTAAGGGATTCAAGTTTGTTCAAAGGAAGCGCCACGCCTTCCTTCAAGGGGAGATGTTAAGGAATTCCTGAAAAATAACTGACATGTCGTCGTTGTTGTTGTCGTCGTAAACTTTTCATATTTTCGTCTTCTCCTCGAGAACCAATGGACCAATTTCAACCAAACTTGCCACAAAGTATCCATAGGTAAAGATAGTTCAAGTTTATTCAAATGAAGGGCCACACCCTCTTCCAAGGGGGGATAATTATGAATATAGGAAAAATTAATGGCAACTTTTGGAAATCTTCTTCTCAAGAACCACTAGGCCAGTGAAACATACGGAGATGACGAACAGTATTCAAGAGGATTAAGAGTCCAAAAACAAGAATACAAAATAGGAGCAGAGCAAACACGGACCTCAAAAATATCAGAGATGGGATCAGGCGCTATGGAGGAGTGAGCATCCGCCGTGTGTTCCTTGTCATGATCATGTCATGATCGGGAAATAACGGGAAAATCCGTCGTTAATTCAGTGTATAAATAATGGACTTACAATTAGTATGAAAAACGACGGTCAGCATTTGACTCAAACATTAATTGTCATAATGTTTATCATAGAACGTGTGTGGTTGTTAGATTATCATTAACGTCTTTTTCAAGTAAAATTTCCAAATATGAAACAGATGTCCCAGACTGCGGTATCTTTTATCTCAAGCACACAGATATATCGTATCGACATAAGAATGGAAATTACCATTGTTAATTGACAATACGTCGTCGATATATCGAAATGTTGAGTTGAAGGCCACAGCAAGCAGTAGGGTGAAACTCATGTTGAAGCATCCTCATGTAGTATACGTAGATTCAAGTTTATTCAAATCATGACCGGGGTAGGTGAGACACAATGGGAATCAGAGTTTAACACAGGAAAATAGATAAAATCTTTAAAAATCTTCTCAAGAACCACTGGGCCAGGAAGGATGAAACTTAGGTGGAAGCATCCTCTGGTAAGGAAGATACATATTTGTTCAAATCTTGACCCCCGGTGGAAAGGTTGGGCCACAACGGGGTATCAAATTTTAATATTCGAATACATTAGGTAAAATCTTTAAAAATCTTCTCAAGAACAGCAAAGCAATGATTGCTCATAGTTATATGGAAGCATCCGCTGGTAGTTAAGATTTAAGTTTGTTCAAATCAAGGGTGGCGTCATTATGGGTGATCAAAGTTTGAAGTAGAATTTCATAGAATTTAAAAAAAAATTCTTCTCAAGAACAGCAAAGCTGTGATTGGTCACATTCATATGGAAGCATTCTAGGGTATTGTAGATTCAAGTTTGTTCATATCATGACCCCCAGGGGTTGAGCGAGGTGACAATGGCTGATCAAGGTTTAAAGTAGGAATACATAGGAAAAATCATAAAAATTCTTCACAAGAACAGCAAAGCCATGATTATCATCAATATAAAAGCAGAAAAAAGGTAATGTAGATTTCAATTTGTTCAAATCAAGACCGACCAGGAGAATAGAGAAGAGCCATCAAAGTGGATCGTAGTTATGCAAAGGAATATAAAGGCTATATCAAAATTTTCATCTTATAAACAGTAAAGCCATTATTTGTTTAATCAATTCAAAAGCATCCTTAGGAAGTGTATATTTAAGCTTGTTCAAATACCCCCCCCCCCTTCCCCGAACCCACTTTTATACTAGTATTTGAACTTTCAATACTGAACCCATTTTTGCTTTTGCTCAGGTGAGTTTTGTGGCCCCTGTGCCTCTTGTTATATTTAAACTTTTCAAGACTGAACTGCTTTCTGCTTTTTCCTAAGTGCCCAGGTGAAAGATGTGTCTTCTGGACCTTTTGTTCTATAGTAAGACAGTTGCCTACAGTTAATTCCTTTGACTGTCAATAGTAGCCTATCCCTGTGGGTCAGGATTTGAACAAAAATAAAATTTACTATTTATCAAGAACCTTTCATACGTATTTCATCTTTTCTGAACCAGTGATTTTCGAGGCGCAGGGTTTTTTGATGACTCTTCCCAATTTTCACCTTTTCTTAATTATTTCCCCTTGGAATAGGACCGAAGTTTGGTCCTTAAATAGAACAAACTTGAATCCCCTTCATCCAAGGATTCTTGCTAGTTAAAAATAAACAAACACAGTATAAATTGGTTGGTAATTTTTTTTTTATTGTCAACACCCACCATATGGAGACAATTATCACAGTGACTGACACATCCCTGGTGAACTTTAAACTTTGACCTTTCTGTGGGAGTGATTGTGTTGTGTACTACTGCTGAGTTATTGCTACTGTGACTTTGCCCAGAAAGTCAATTTGATTTCAAAACAAAATCTTAAAATAATTCAAATTGTTAACAGAGAACAGATTTTACATACCTAACAGATTGCTATGGCACAAAATATTTTAACACTGACAAAAAGCAATCCCTCAGGGGACAAAGTCGTAATGTTATTTTTGAATGTTACTTCATTTACTATTAATACATGTATAATTGTACACCTTAAATGTGTTTACAGGAGCATATGTTAAAAGATAACTTGCAAATAATGTTTATGTTTCCAAGCTTGTACATGTATTGGATATGAGGTAGAAAAAGAAGAATAGTGATTCAAAAAGGAATATGTTAAAATGGATGCAAGTGGTAGTGTTCTATTATAGCATGATGCCAAACATTCCAGTTTAATCCTGGTCTAGGCACCAATTATTTTTCTCTTTCTTTCAGTCTCCTCATTTTGTGTCAAGCTTATTTAGCTAGATAATTTCAATCAGCATTAAACAATGATAAATAATTTTAAAAATCAACAATTGTATCACACTTATCTTCCATACATAAACTATTTCTCAGGCTCAACCACGTCCCCATTAAAACATCATAAATATCAAAACAATGCTTAGTATTAATATCGCTAGCAAAAACAAAAGGAAATGATATGAAAAAAAATTTACACAAATCAGTGATAACTATGTTATCATTCCACTCCATAAATGAATGAACTTAAAAATAATACAATGGTATGCTAACTACATTCAGAGTATATAACTACAACAGTTATATTGCTTGATGAACTTTGTTTGAAGATATCATGTCTGGTAACTAAAAACTTTCCTAAATTCATATAATTACAAAACATTTGTCTCAAGATTCAAGAAAAAGAAATAGGTTTTCATCAAATGGTTGAAAACTACATCTACATACATGGTATGTGACACTAAAACCCAACCCTCTCTTTAAAAAGATTATCAAATACTTTCTTTGTCAAGTAGAATATTTTTTAGAACCCCTACATATTTGTGACATCATGGCCTTATACTTTTTTTCCCAAAATTATGTACTAAAGCATTTTCACAATAAAACATCGTGAAAACATTTTAAAGATTGAGCACTAAAAATGAATTTGTTTGTCGCACTAAACGGATGATTTTTGTTGAAAAAATGGACATACTATATTATTATACTTGCATAAAGATAGGTTCATTTAAAATCTATGTTGTATTTTTTTTTAATTGTTCTGGAGGAAATAACCAATGAGAGATTAATAAGGTGCTGCAAATTTTTTGGCCTTAATCAATTGCTAATTTCTGATTCAATATTATTCTCTTTTCTGAAAGTCTTGGAGTAAACACAATCAATAATATACATTTAAAAAAATTCTATTGTGTATATAAAGCACTCAAATTTTACAAATACATGTAAAGCCTTTCTAGGACTTACATATAAATGGTAAGTTACAGAGAGGTTTGGGCCACAATATTTGACATGTATGCAAGTATAAACGATATATGTTGTGTGTGTTAGTGGCTCATAAATAAAACTGCTGGAATATTGTCAAACAGCTGCACATATAATTCTGACCTGTTTCACAAATGTAAACCACCTCCTCTACTCATTTAAGCACTGAATATCTCAGAATTTCTCATTTAGGAAAAAAAAAACTTTTATAAAAATCAAAAAACAGTTTCCCATAATTCTAAGGATAACGCTGGAATGTTGTTTGCAATCAAAAGTCAACAAGATTCAAACTGAGGATTTGTAAATGCAGCATTGGAACAAACAATCATAATACATGTATCGTTCAGTACGAAATAATCTTTGGAAAAATGGACTTAAACTTTCTCTTCTTCACATCTTAATTTTCCTTCCATTAAAATTAGAGTGTATTTTTAAAGGGAAACCACACACAAAAAATAAATAAATTGGGAAAATTTTACTTTCATGTTCAATCCCTATGTATAATAGAAACATCCAATTTACTAAATATTAACTACTAACTAGTTAAGAAAGGAACTTAATAAAGTAAAGCAACTTCTGATAATAGCTAAGAACCCTTTGTGCTCACTTAAATATGGAAAAAATATATAAAACCTAACTTCACATAAAATTCAACTTTAAATAAATGTTTTTGTTGTTTTTTTTTCAAAATCCTAGCATGATATATCTTTACTTTTACTGAAATGTCTTATCTGTAACCCTAGCATTAAAAACAAAATACATCACAATAATGGATTTAAAGCAAGTAAAACCATTCCCTCTTGGCAATTGACATTTAACAATCTGTTCCACATCTAAAACCACAACAAAACCAGTGGGGGGAAAATTCATATAGAACAAAAATATCTTCTCCTCTAAAATACATCCCTCTCATGAACCTTGCATCTGTAAGCCAGACAGTGAAAGCTGAAAAACAGGACAGCCGACAGCTCTTTCCAAACCCACATCACAGGGTGTCCTTGTTTAGAGCCATCCAGAGAGATTGCTTAATTCCTTGGAGTACATAAATAACTTAAGTGCCATTTCTACGTTTGGGGCGGTGCCTACGTGTTGGCGAATGGCTGCCTGCCCCTTTGAGTGAGCCCTTCGAATCGTTTATATGTGTAGTTTATGAACACCCAGTCTTTGTATTTGGGATCACCCTCTGTCGTGGAATGATTAGCTCCCTGATGTGGGGTCCCGTCTTTGTTGGCAGCTGTGGAAATAAAAGTAAGATACAGATAATAAAAAAAAAACACAATAAACCACAAAAATACTCTAGAACTTTTTTCAGCATACAAATTCTCCATTGAATTTCTCCCAGTGTACTTAAAGTACTAAAAATCAGAATAATTTTCCAAACATGCCTTAAACAGAAATGTGATTCCACAGAAAATAACCCCACAAAAAAGGACATTTTTAATATGTTTAAGTTTCCTTCTTAATTGAAAATGTGAATCTAATAAATGTCTAATTATAATTATCCCTGAGGATACAACATTACTACATTAATACGCTAATGATTAATGTAAAACATTGTTTTATGAACACAGTTGTAATGATTTTATTTTCAAGTTTTCACCACGTAGTTCTAAAATGTAATATGAAATTTCATATTTTACAACTAATCAGAATAATTTATCCCTGTCTGTTTTTCTGTTCTATTGTACTGATAAAAAGGAAATTGACAGTTACATCTTCAACAAGCTAAAGGTGAAGAATTCAATAAAACTTTTAAAGCTGTCATTAACAATACTTACGCCACTTGAGATCTATGTCTGGGAATTCATCAAAGTTGGACGTGTCATCGATACTTTTGACTTCCACTGGGATGGCAGCAGGTCTGTCTCTGTAAACAGCGCAATGAAAAATATTTGTAGGAGGTCTGATTGATTTAGAAATTTTTCCAAATTTTGCATATAATCTATAAGACATACAGAAGGTTCTTATAGAGTAGGTAACACAATGATAAGACACATAACAAAGTAATCACAATGTTTCTGCAATGCTACACAAAAAGGTTCCATATTCTTCTAAAAACAGAAAACTTATTTAACTTCTAAAAGTAAATGTAATTCTATTTGTTGAATTATTTACATGAAGTTGACATGGTGAACATGTAAACAATTCACTATGATTACATTTCATGGTGGCTCTATTTAAAGGAATTCATAGATACCTCTCAACTACGAATCAATTTCCTCCACAAATTAAAATAACAGAGTTTAAAAGTCAAATTTTGTTTTGAAATTATGTCTTTAAAAAATGAATTTACATTTCCTTGAACCTGTAAAATTTGAGCAATCCTCAACACCCCACCCTCTATTTATATGATTCCACAGTTATCAATTCAAAATTGACTATATTTTATAAATTAACCTTCTCTAATTATTTAATCAATATGCAACAATAATTATACAGAATAATTTGCTTTTATTAGTAAATTTATAATATATAATTTTTGGTTGCTACTTGCTACATCTAATCTATGGATCCTCACCTGATGTGTTTCCAGTCGACCCCTCTGAAGAAAACATGGGACTTGATTTCGTCTGGATTACCTGCACCTATCCTGTGCTCAGAATCACAGCAAAATCTTCAAAACAAAAAAATGTATCATTATATATACAGAAAAATTAAAATAACATTTTCATTTACATTTGCAAATATTGCAAATCACTAAATTTTTGTGACACCTTATTTTCGAGAGATAGTCATTAACTCTTAGTGAGAGAAAATTTTTATTTTTATAGGAATACTAATATACAAGAATGATCTTTTTCTGAACGCACTGTCTCACGTAATTACACAAAAATAAACTTCTCCCGAATAAAATGTGATTTACAGTATCTAATTTGGTACTGATAATTATATTTTCAATAAATATAGACAATCTTTGTGTAAAAAAAAAAAAGGGAAATTCCAGTCAAATATTCTGAAACACAAAGTTTTGAGGTGTTAAATAACAGTGGTGACAATTTTTATTCTAATATTGTCAGATATTGAAGCCTTGGTATTTGTATATCACCAAGTGTGCAGTTTTTATCAAGCAGTTTCTATGAAGTTTAACTGCCCAAATTTAAGTTGTGAATAGAAAGCTAACCACCAGATGTGACAGGGAGAGAGAAACAATAAGCCCTGAATCTTTAAGCAAGGGCAGCAAAACAATCCCATTCATTAAAAGTATACCTTTGAATTAAATCCCTGGCTTCATTGGAAATTGGCATCTCTGGCGGAAAGACGAGAGTTTCTCTCCAGTTCATGACCTTCCTGTAAGTTTCTTGTGGATTCTCAGAACAAAATGGAGGATAACCTGACAAACATTCAAACAGGAATACTGTAGAAACACAAATTTTCATAGGGATCAAATTTTGATCTGTTATCTAAAATAGCTTCAAATGTGATACTATTCAATTTATAGTAATATGAAAATTTCGTGTGGGATTTAATTTTGTTGATAATTGTAAACAACGAAATTGACCAAATTTAATCCACAATGAATTGTTCTGCTTTTATAATATACATAACAGGATATACATGTACAAGATCCCAGAGAAATTGATTCCATAAATTACATGGATCAATGCAGGACAAACTTTTAAGAACATAGGACATATTACATTATGATAACTTACCTATTAACATTTCATACATAATGACCCCTAATGACCACCAATCACAGCTACTGTTATAACCCGTCTGCATAAATACTTCGGGGGCAATATAGTCTGGGGTTCCCACTGTGGAATACGCCTGAAATATTTAACAAAATTCCATCAGAAAATGATTTATTTACAAAACTTACAAAAAGTCAGCAATTTCCTATATTTCATTATTATTAAGTATGCTGGAGTACAAGATCCAAGATGAATACAGATTGTATTAAATTGTTCAGAAACAATATATTGCTTTTAGCAGAAGGCAGAATTGTTGTAGCCTTTTTTAACTTTCTTAAGAGTTATTCCCCTTGTCACAATGAGCTACTCACCAACTGTCGTCGATTTCTTTTCCAGCTTTCAGCTCTTCGTTTTGAATCCATTGGATTCGAACCTGGTATACAAAAAATATGTCAATGAAACATTTACTATTTAGTGAATCACAGAATCATTTGTCTTTGCAACAGAAGTAGTACAGAAGACAATTTGGTTGAATTTGTGAAGTAATGTACCGAATTTTAATCTGATATTCCCAACACGACTTACTAAAATCCCGAGCTTTGGCATTTTTGAGATCTTTGTAGTAGTCTGTTCTATGAGATTTCTTCAGGCCTGTACAAAGGCCAAAGTCAGATAATTTGATATGTCCCTGTAAAAAAATATAACACAGAAAATCAGTTTTAAGCACATACATGTAATATTG
This sequence comes from Saccostrea glomerata, assembly GCA_003671525.1. Taxonomy (NCBI): domain Eukaryota; kingdom Metazoa; phylum Mollusca; class Bivalvia; order Ostreida; family Ostreidae; genus Saccostrea; species Saccostrea glomerata. The sequence goes on from PRKT01000074.1 coordinate 1,423,731, forward strand.
TGCATTCAATCACATACTGATTCACATGTATTTCATTAACCTTTAAAAGGTTGATAGAATTGTCATTCTGCTTACTTGAGCAATCATTATCTGTTCTTTGAAACATATATGCAATGTAATTAAAGCCTACAAGTCGAGCAAAACCATTTACTGAATGCCACTTATGCATGCACAATTGAATTGAATACAACTAACATAATGCATGCATGGATGCATAATTCTTTGTAGTAGTGCAATTTTCTGATGTGTCGAAGTTGATGATAAAAGAAATTGTTCACCCTAGCAAGCAGGGCAAATTTCTAGATGTCCTCAATAATCAGAAGCCAAACTTAAAAATTTCTATTCATTCAAGTGTAGTGCATGAAACTGACCTTGGCATCTAGCAGTAAGTTATCAGGTTTAATGTCCCTATGGATAAAGCCGAGGTTGTGTATAGAGTCTATGGCTAACACTGTTTCTGATATATAAAACTGAGTCTGTTCCTCTGTTAATGTATCCTTCTTCATCAGCAGTGTCATCATATCACCTGGAATAAAAAATATCAAAGTACTGAAAGTATTGAATCAAGGTTTACTTCCAGTAAAATGTGAAATCCATTCCCTAGTTACCTGGCATTAATACTCATATCAATGAGAAATTCAAGTATCTACATTCAAGCTGGTTTTAAGTGTTAACTGAAACTTCACTACCTCGTTTTTATGAAAAAAAAACAACCCACCCCCACCCCCACCCCCCCCCAAAAAAAAAACCCACCAATTTTCTTTCACTTTGAGACTATGAAATTGAGATGCTTGTTTTAATGTTCAATGTTAGATTATACAATATCAACTTCACAAGCCAAGGGAGATGAAAATAAGAAAATCATGAAAATAATACTCTTCTCTTTTTGGGTGATGAGAGTACTAAGCAAATAGGACACTTGGCTGACAAATTATTATATGGTGTTTTTTAATGAAAATCTGAAACCGCCCTTTTTGGAATTGTAAATCAGATTCCATTAAAATCTTACCCCCAGGTAAGTATTCCATGATGAGGTACAGATTCTGCTGATCTTGGAAAGAATAGTACATCTTAACGACCCACTGGTGGTCGGCCTCGACCAGAATGTCTCGCTCAGCTCTCACATGGGCAATCTGCAAGTACATAAAAACATTCATGAAAGGATAGGTCTTTTCTAAGAGCACTCAAGTTTACATGTAAAAAAAAATTAATTTAGTATTCATGATGATCATGCACATTGATCATAGAAATCTGATAATCTAAAATACCTAGAATATAAAGTTCCTTGGTCTGATTTTTTTTATAATTCTTGGGGGAAAAAATTAGGCTACTTTAAGATCTAGGGGTGGGACAATATACCGATACTTTGATACATATCCATATTTTCCTCTAAGATACGGTTTACGATAAAAGCATTCAAATATAGGTACGAAACGATACACGAACGACCTATCCAAAACTGAAAGTGAAAGTACATGTCCTTAGAAAATGGCTGCTTGTACGAAATGAAGAGATGATGTTGATTATTAGAAACACACTTTAGAACTAATAAGTCGTTGTTTAGGGGTAAAATGTTTTCACTTTTAAGCAGCCTCGGAAGATTGGACAAGAAAAGTTCAGAATGTAATGCTTGCTTTTCACAGAAAGCATCGTTTCTAGAGCATTTGATATTATTAATTGTTAGTCCATCTCGTATTTTTTTTGTAATCTCAGCTTTGCTACAGACTTTCAGCAATTAATAAAAATGACAATTTGATGTTTTTAAATGAATTTTAGTCAGTGTTCCCTGCTGAACTACACAACTATTTGTAAACCAACTTCTTAAAAGTATAATTTGGTAATAATAATATATACATGTATATTTCTTTTTGTAAAGTTTTAGTGAATGATATTGATGAACTTTAAGTATTAATTTCAAATCACACATGATTTAATATAGAAAAATATGTTGATTTAATGTCAGGGCAAAAAATGAAATAAATAAAGTACTAATTCTGTTGAATAGTTTTTTAAATTATCATGTTGATTTAATGACAAGAAATGAAATAAATACTAATTTTAAAAAATAGTTTTATAATTTATCAAAATATCTAGATACGTATCGTATCGTGCCAATACTAGTATATTGAGATACGTATCGTATCGCAAGATCTGTGTATTGTCCCACCCCTAACAAGATCTGTTTAAGTCATTCGGTTATAATATCACAAATATGGCAATTATTCGTGAAATGATGAATTGAGTAAATTATGCTGCAAACAAGAATAAATCATTAAGTTTTCAACAACATCAACCTCAAGAAATATATCTTATGACATTTTATTGCTGTTGAACCTAACACATTCATTGATTTTCTACAAAGACCAAATAATTCTAAATAAATTCAATACTGCTATTACATCTAGTCTAAAGATGACTTTGCTACAGTCAGTATTTTTTAACAATTATATATCATATTTCAACAGTTTAACAATTGTTTAACAAGGTGGAAAATAGTGCTTTTACTGGTAATAAAAGAATAAATACTCAAGCAGAGTTGAGACTCGCATACTAGCATCTGCATTATTTATGTTTACAATGATTTATGCATTGATTAAAGCACAAAATTTGATTGGTTGGCAAAAATTTAACCAAATGTTAGGTTGGTCAAGAGGAAATTTAACCTTTAACATTTAACCTCCGCATACTTTCATTTTGAGGTGAACCCACTATGAGGTTAAAATCTGGACAAACTCAAAATTCCTCATCATTTGATAATTAATATAGAAGGTATTCAACTCATTTAGCTAGACCATCAAATGCCTTAAAAATACTATTTTTTTTCTTTCAGTCCTATTCAACCAAGCTATGTTCCTTTTTTCTTTCATTTTTTAACACCCTTTGTCATATCTGTACAAGTTACATAATTCAAAGACAAATACCGGTAGTTATATTATTTTAAAATTTCCTCATTGTCAGATATGTCACAAATTTAAGATTTTATTGAAAAATTTAAAACCCCACCAAAGGACTCAAGTTCTTTATTTTTTCAACCAGGTTTCTCAAATAGGAAGTTATTATCAAAAAAATTCTGACAAAAAGCAATAATTTATGACAAAATAAATAACTTCTTTATCAGAAATTACACAATTCTGTTCTTAAATGTCCTTGATTAGCTATTGCACCACATTGCTGTCCAGTGCACAAGAATGACCTGTTCTTAAGACGGACCACACAAAAATCAGTTCATACCTGATCTTTTTCTACCATGTCAGCCTTTCGGAGAATTTTCATGGCGTAGACATGACCTGTGTCTTTTTTCTGAACTAGTCGCACCTGAAAAAGAGAAAAACAAAATCAAATTCATTATCCAATACTGATTATCTAATACACTGAATCAAAGAGCTATCTAATTACTGGGTAGGGTCATTATTACTTTGATTCATGTTATAAACATTATCATTTCACAATTTTTTTTCCTGATATGATACTTAGAAAGTGTTTGACGTTTACATGACTCTTCTGGGCTTTCCATCGATTATTACAGGTATAAATTATTTCTACATGAACCTTAATTGACTTGTCAGCTACAGTGTAGCTCTTTATTTATGCATAATCACAACTGCATGATAATTTACCAGCCATGCATCTTCAAATCCATAAAAAGTCTGCTTTCATCATTCGTTTTTAGCGGAATATTGCCTGTGTGTGTCAATGTGTTACGTCAATGCATTACATCTTATGTCCAATAGAAGAATGACACATCCTTCATATTGAACTGTTAATTGCGTGCAGCGGTCATTTTGTTTAAAATGACATTCAAATACTGCTTTATTCTGTACAGAACTGGCAGGAATTAGAGTTTTAAATGTGTTAAAATTTCAATACAGCACGTGTTAAGCCAGTACACTTGTCCTTGAAGATTCAGCATTCTTTTAAACTTCTTCCAAATGTCGAGGGGGCAAAACATGAAATGTTTAGATAATGTGACCTCCATAAACTGACAAGGTTTTCCAAGATATTTTTAGATTTCTTTACAAAATGTTTCCAGCAGAAAGTTTTAGTGAATGTCGCTGGGCAGTAAATTTTCTTTGATAGATTGCACTGACCTAGTTATGTGTATTTGTTTACAAAGGGCTTAAGTTTCAAACTGCTTTTGAATGCAAGGTGAAATGGGCAGTTAAAATTTTGTTATTTTTGCTAATTTGAGCAGTTACTATTAGGCATTTGAAAACTTTAAAAGCTATAATATATTTAAAATATAAGCTTGAATTAAAACTGCATATCATTTGGTACATAAAGAAACCCGAGGCATGTATATTACTGTTCAGTGTGCAGATATAATTCTGTGACAATATTCAGTGTAATAAAAAACTGCTTCAAAATGTTGCCAAAGTTCATGACAAGGAAAAAACATCTAAAGAGTCCCGAATCAAATGAACAAATACTGTTGGTGACAGATGGATGAGAAAACCAAGAGCTGAGCCAATACCTGGCTGTGTTATAGGGGTAATTATCCACCATAAATAACTGGGAAGCTTATCAAGAACAAATAAACTCTTTAAAAGGGCATGATTCCTCAACTCATTAGGTTACAAACCCTTCAGAATACTCTACCCAATGGCAAGTTTGTATTTTCCAGCCATGTACTCAATAATCAGTCTGACAGCAATCTTCTAGTCACTAATCCAGCTGTCCCAACCTATGTAGTCACTAGTCAGTCTACATTCTGAATCCTGTAGATACTAGTCAGTCTACATTATGTATCCATATAGTCACTTATAAGTCAGTCTACATTCTGTATCCACATAGTCATTACTCAGTCATCATTCTGTATCCATATATTCACTAGTCAGTCTACATTGTATTCAGATGTTCACTAATCAGTCAATATTCTGTATCCATATATTCACTAGTCAGTCTATCCATATATTCACTACTCAGTCAACATTCTGTATCCATTTAGTCACTAGTCAGTCTACATTCTGTATTCATATACCGGTAGTTACTAGTCAGTCTATCCATATATTCACTAGTCAGTCTATATTATGTATCCATATAACCACTAGTCAGACTTCATTCCGTATCCTGTAGATACTAGTCAGTCAACATTCTGTATCCATGTAATCACTAGTCAGTCATTATTCTATTAATCACTATAGTCTATGTCCTTGAAATAAATAGTCAGTTTGTACTAATCTATCTAGTCTTAAGTCAGTTGGCATTCTTCATGTATGCCCATAGTGTCACTAGATGGTCAGAATTTTCTAACCCAACAGTTACCAGTCAGCCAACATTTCCTACAGATATGTTAAAATATTAGTCTACATTCCATTTGCATTTAATGAATGGTTGATTTGATGGAAATAAGACTTTATTTTTTCATTTTAAGCAGGGAAAATTTGTTATCATTTAATTTATTGAAAAAATCTTGCAATGTTCATGGCTTTATTATCTACCCTTTAAAGTTCCTTTAAGTAAACCGGTTATGACTTAATCAAGCCTTTTTTAAAAAAAAAATTTACATTAAGTAGAGCAGAGTCTGCACAGTTTTACAGGGCTTATCCAATACAGGAAGATGTGACTCACGATGCAGACAAATATCAAACACTGATTGAAGTCAATTGAGACTGAATAAGCTCGTCCTGATAAGTAGATTGTGAAAAGATTTCTCTCTCAGATAAAGAGCCTCCTTACAAATTACTACCACAGTACCAGCTACCCATTACAATGTGCTTAATGACTAGACCCTGGCTACCATATCATCATGGTGGTCACAAAAATTAAATATGTGCATGACTACGTACACTTAAAACAATTCTATTCTGGTCACGGTCAAGCTAATTTTCCCAGGGTTTTTTTGGAAAATTTTATTCAAGGACCAAATGACGCCTAAACCTCTCAAATTTTCATGTTGTCACACCCAAAAATTCAATAACCTTATTACCATATAAGTAACATGTGTTAAACTGAGCAATATTATTGATGTTAATGTGTCATATCTTTGTGATGAATTTATAACATTTATCTTTTTTCAGAATATTTAATTCATACAGTAAAATACTTGTACTTTTAGGTTTAATGGAAACACTCTGAATAAAAAATGTTTAAACTTCTTATCCATTGCTATTCACTCATATCATTGAATCGAGGGTAGAATTTAAAATTAATTTAAAGAAATCTTTGCATGTCAGAAGGAAATTTAAGAAATCTTTCCCCCTTCATCAAAAAATTACACAAAAAAAAATCTTAAAGTAAAAGGGATCAGATCTTAAAACTTGGTCTTCTGTCATCTGTGTGACCTTGAGAGGATATCCTGATAAAGGTGATTTCCTGTATTACCTGAGATTAAACAACAAGAACACCACACACCTGAATAGTAGGCCAACCAAAATCAAAAGTTTGAAAAAGAGACAGCTCAAATTATCAAAGGAAAACCAGAGTCTACATGTATATGGAAGGGAATTACCGCCAAAAGTCTATGTATCTTGCTTTTATTCTTATTCTGCCTATTTCTTTATGCTTTGTTATTATTGTAATTATATGTCACTTTATTGTTTTCATATTCGTCTTTATTACATTTCACTTTGACTTTTATCCTTCTTCATTTCGTCCTTACTTCTATGTTTCTTTATTCTTGTTAAGTCATTTTATTTTATTTTAAATTGATACAGTATCTTAAATGATTATCTCTATTACGAACGTCAACTTAATCACGCAAACAATGAAGCATATTCAATGAAGACGAATCGAGTTATCCTAATTTAGTGCCGCATTATAACGCTAGGTGGCAGGGGTGTTCGCTAAGAGTGTTGGTAAAATTAGGTAAGCAAACCGGGCCGGGGTTATTCGAGTTTTTTCCAATTTACTGCCTTAATACTTTATCAATCGAACTTAAATTTTCAAATGAATGATGTTTGTTATTAGTTCAGGTGTGTACCCGATACATGACATTCCCTCGGAAGTCTCGCTAGATGGTAAGATTTCCCCTGGAAGACTGACTACATAGTGATGCTTCCTTCGGAAGACTTTACAGTGGGACTTCCCCCCGGGTATAGCTAGTCTTCCGTGGGAAATCTCGCTATATATAGCAATTCGCCCCCCCTTCATAGCAACCCCTCCCCCGAATATAGTTTTTTTAATCGTAAAACGATGTTTATATATTATACGAACGTTTTCAGTTTTTGAAGAAAAGTTATCCGTCCTATACACATGATACATGAATGAATAAATATTCAAAAAATATCATTTCAAAAGTGCTTTTTAATGAAATCATTTTAACCAATAGTTAAACATAGATAATCTTCACGAGTACATATGGGTAATGCCCCCCCCCCCCTCCCCCCTGGGTTAAGTCGCCTGCGTGACACTGTGGTTACGGCGTCTGCTCTAGAGTCACGAAGTACAGTAGTAAGGAGTCGATCAATACATGTACGTCGTGGGTAAGAATCCCACTGTAGGACGTGGAGTTCAATCCATCGGATGAGATCTAGACCTTGTTATCCGAGGTCCCGTGTCGCAGTAGGTGCTGGCACGAAAAAAGAGTATATAGGACAAATTTGCAGCTCTCCACAGGCAAGATGTGGCTTCTCCTTTTGAGTTAAAAATTCTCGCAAGGGACATTATACAATGTACAATCAAACCACCAAAGTCTCAATATATATACTGACTTCCGGGTGGACGACCTCCTATGGGGTAAATTTCGCCGAGGGGTGGGTGGCCACGAAACATTTTCCTAAACGTAACTTTTTACTACTGGAAAAGTTCAGCGAAAGGCTTGTTGCCCCCATCCCGGCCTTACCCTTTTTTGTTGCAATACTAATAGTCAATTTATATATTAAAAGTCATGTACTTATTGGCATGAGTAAAATTTAGTACTGAAAAAAAGTTGACGACCCCTCCCCCCTCACCACCACCAAACAGAATTTTCGAGTTCTAAGATTTTTTTAGCTCTCCTGGCTGATCACAAATACGATGCGTACTAAAGATATTTCTTTCTTTATTGAAAATTAAGTGCTATTTTAATATAAAATATTAACGCTGAAAATAAGACCTGGGAGTTTCTAGTATGTCTGGATGCATGAAGCCTAGTTCCTACTTCGCCTACCATGCGCGGATCTAGAGGGGGTGGGGTGTTAGGAACCCCTGGAATTTACAAGGTTTAAAAATGTATATACTAAAGCCAGGAAAAAATGTTAAACGCTCCCTACGAAATAGAATTTTGACGTTTGGGCGAGTTTAGTTTTTTTTATGCTCGTCAAAAATTTCTGGTATTGGAATTTTTTTGGACTGGGCCGGACACCCCCCCCTTGGGAAAAAAAATTTGGATCCCTGCCTGCCTACCCATATTAACGCTCCTCACTCCTTTGCAAAGCCCTGTCCTTAGAATCACGCACATGAGCAGTTACTATCTGTCGTGAAATGAAGTTCAGTTCAGTGGAAGGTTCTGAAAAACAACCCAATTTATGAGGGTTAACTAGACTTATTAAAAATATTGAACATTTTTATATCAATTAAACTGGAATTCAATTATCCAACACATAACTTTAATAGAGTTATATTTTTCAGGCGAGAGAACAGTAACGTAGCATTGTACGTTTTTGAAAGTGGGGAGGGGGCTACAAGAGAATAAATATTAAAGTATCCGGCTGAAAACAACTTTAAAAAACCCATGAAATTGCCCAAACTTGAAAATACATACTAGGCGTCGGAACCGTGGGGGGGGGGGGGGGGGGGGCTTAGCCCCCACTTTTTTTCCAGCGATAGACTTGGTACAGACGTTCCTGCATAGGTTTAGACCCCCCCCCCCATTTTCCATGGACACGATGCAGTAATTATAGGTTTAAAATGGGGAAAGTGGTGGTGTATGGTAAAAAACTTTGGCACTGGAGTTCGAACCTAACACCCCCCCCACCCCCACCCAAACCCCCACGAAATTGAATATTTGAGTTCGGAAAATGGACATTTCTGTTCTTTTCTTTTTTTGCTTGTCAGGTTTTTTTTTTGAAGGTCTTAAAAAATTCTTACACCTAGCCCCCCCCCCCACACTTTCAATTTGCTTCCAATGCCATTGAAATCCTATTTCGAAGGCGGGGTGAGTTTTGGGTTAGATTCAACTTCTTGTTTAGAATCAAATTTAATTTTTTTCCTACTATACATGTACGTAGTACATTAACTTATTTGACCCTTACAAAAAGTGGGTCGGCCTTTCAATGAGCATATTCAGTATAGTATAACGTTATGTCTGAAAAAAGAGGCCGCTATTCCTGTGTGCCCAGAGAAAATGAATATGGAGTTTCCATTATTGGATCGTATTATTGGATCCGGCCTTCAGAAGTTCGAATGATAATTAAAGTACTAAGGCGTATTGAAAAATCTCAAATAACCCGACCCGGGTTTGGTTACCTAGTTTTACCAACACTCGTAGCGAACACCACACCACCTAGCGTTATAATGCCGCACTAAATTTTGACGGTTTGACAACTTCCATTCGTCTTCATTGAATATGCTTCATTGTTTGCGTGATTGAATAATTTATTTAAGAAACTGTTTAAGTTTGAAAGAAAGTAGAATGAATTTACAAGAATAAAGCAGCATAGAAGTAAGGACAAAATGAAGAATGATAAAAGTTCGAAGTGAAATGTAATAAAGACGAATATGAAAACAATAAAGTGACATATAATTATAATAATAACAAAGCATAAAGAAGTAGGCAGAATAAGAATAAAAGGAAGATGCATAGACTTTTGGCGGTAATTCCCTTCCATACATGTACATCATCTAACTCTGAAAAAATCAAAACATTTTTTGATCAGAGAGACGGAAAGCCGGACAAATTTATCCTGTGTATCTGACATAGTAAGGCCTTCATCCCTTGTCAGTTTGTCATGTATGCTTCAGTTGATATGTAGAGCTATAAACACACTCCAACTCCCTTCATGTCACTACATATCAAATCTTCTTTATTTTGGAAACAAGACTTCTATTTACTTTATAATATCTGGTCTGTAGCAGGTCTTTGTCCTATGTAATTTTAAGGTGATTTCTTTATGCAGATACCTGTCATTTTAATACCAATATTAAGGAAAGCACTTTAAATAGACCCAGTCTTTGCCTTGCACCATAAACAAGTTCAATGTAGTCAGATTAAAAGAAAATAAAAAATTTCCTTGTAAAGATTACCAATTTATTGGTATAATGGAGTAATTTACATCTCTATCATCATATCATTCCCTTGTAATGGTGTGACTAACTTATTGATGCTTTAAATAAATCAAAATGTAACATCTTTCTGCTGCGCATTTAACATTTATGATTACAAAGTGACCTGCTTCGGAGTGCTTCTAAAATTACGCAGAGAAGTGCATGCTTACTTTAACAAACATAACAATCATATTCTTTTCCATATTTAATAACTGAAATTGACCATTGTCAAAATTTAAAAGTTGCCCCAATTTTTTTTTACTTTAAATGCCAAATGGTGCTACTTTAAGTGAGGCACAAGAACAGAATGAAGAAAAAGAAGCAGGAAAAACAAGATGTGTTTGTGAAACACTGGTGTTATGTATGGCATTGACTTCCTCAAATGTACGTTGAATTTTGGGGTCAAGGTCAAGAGGTCAAATATGATGGTACCAAAGAAGGGTGAGAATACTAAAAGTAAAATTGTTGTGAACTTTTATATCAATTTTATTTTACAAACTCACCTCTCCAAATGCCCCTCTGCCGATGGCTTTGATTGGCTCAAAATCTTCTACCCCTAGCCTTGACCTTTTTAACCTCAGGAATTCTGTTTCTTTGGAAGCATGTTGTTGTCTTCTCTCTGATTTCTGATAATATATTTAAAGTATTTCAATTAAAAAATAAACAAACTATGTAGTGTTAAAAATATAACACAAAGTTTGATGGATTCGGAATATGTGATAAACAGACATTTCTATTCATTTGTATGTTTTATATCTTTAAAATCATGTAAGAAAAAAAAAAGGCTGTTTGAAGATTTGACTAAAACAAATATTAAAATCATTTCATCATGATCACGAAAAACATCAATACATCATAATTTTTTTTCTCTCCCGTATTTTCAAATATCAAGTGTGAAGTAACAACTATGAAAATTTCTAATCAATCATAATAAAATCTGTAAAAAAAAAAAAAAAGAAAGAAAGAAAAGAGGGGGACCTTTTTTTTTTTAGGGCATTGTTTTAAAAGGACCAACAAACAAAACAAAAACAAACATGAGATCAACAGTTCAAGACTAAAATTTAATTATTTAAGATCTGTATTTCCTTGTGACACCACACACATGAACAGGATATCTGAGTGTCATTCCACATCACACTCAGTTTACGCGGGTCGATCACATAACCACATGTTCCAACAAACTTCCTTTCACTATTGCTGAATCACTGCTGTTATATGCTATATTAATGTGTACATTACAAATATACAAATCATAATGGATAAGTAGTGATCAGTATTTAGTGGTGACTTAGTGTATCTAAAAAAAATTTAATTAATCTAAAGAGGATTTGCCTATTGATCGTGGTGCACATTTAAATGAGAGAAATGAATCAGCAATTTTGCCTAAGGTTAATGATGAAACATTAAACCATTGACTGGGAAGAACATAATATCTGTTTACTCCGTATTTTATAACAAAGTCAGGGGAAAAAATCAAATACATTCACTGGAAAAATCAAGGTTTTTCCTGCCTGGTTAAGTGTTGACCCTAACTAAAATGCATTTCTTTATTCCTTTTTAAAATATGGTGAACAGAGAATTCTGTGTAAAATAATAAATGTCTTTTGACAAAACAAGATACTTCAAAATGTTTGCTTTTCTGAGTGTGTTGTAATCAAATAACCACAGAAATCTATCAGCTCTAAAGTTCATGACCTTTAACTTAAATGACCTTGATACAGCAAGAAGTCATTGACCCTATAATTACCATCCCAACAGGGAATCTTTAAGTCAATACACACACTATTTGTATTTGTCAGGTGTGTTCTTCACAAAATATCCTCTATAATGGTCCAAAAGATGACACAAGAAGCAAATGCCATCACCCCCAGGAACAAAAATTCTACAGATCTCTGGTCCATCAATACCAAACAAAACACAACAGCATGCCAAGAACAACAGACTCTAATTATCTGTATGGCGACACACTGGGGGTGGGGATTTTTTTCTCTGATTTTTTTTTTTACCTGTTCTTCTGAAAGGCCATCTGTGTTCATTGACTGCTCCAGAAGGCGATACCTGTGTAAAAGAGAAAACCCAGCATTTAATAACAGCTTCTCAATATAAAAGGTAACAGAGACGACTCATTATGTAATGACACTTCACGAAATCTGTCACGTTTATTTGTTCTGTAGAAAGGACATTATGTTATAAAGCTACATCCTTGTAGGTTGTGGGTTAATGACTTCACAGTTGTTGAGCAGATAATAGGGTAACATTTTTTTCTGCATTATAAATTCTGAATATAAATTGAACAGAATTTATACTGATGTATGTGATGCAATGTCCAGGCATTCATTTCAACAAATGCTCTTAGAAACTACAGGTATATTTTAAGCAAAATGATACCTTCCGCTCCAATTTGGGTATAATGGCAAATATCAAGTTTAATTTGGGAAAACCAAAATATCTCTCCTAACATATTGATAAAAATCCTGATAAAAGTTTTTACCCTCAGTAGAATAGGAGTTGAAGATAGAGATGCATATCCCCATTTTAATGAACAGCTGGGTGGAGGGAATGGCACCCTCATCAATATATACAGGGTTGTCCCTAGAACCGGGGGGTGGGGGGGGGGGACTTCCCACTCTATAATGATGCTTACTCCAGGGTATTCTAGTATTCTGCCTCTGTAACTGGAAGGATTTACCCAAGAACCCTTCCAGCTTTTAGCATGATTAAATATTCCCTGCTTTTGCGATGCTTACAAAGGGACAACCCTGATATACTAGTACCTTGTTGGGGATATAAATATAATGAACTTTAGAGCCTAAAACGCATCTATTTATCATTTCGTATAAGAAAGTTTAGTGAAATATAGGTACTTTTTATGCCAGTTTTGAAGCACAAAGGAGTTATGTTTAATATTGAAATACATGCAATAATGGATGTTGCAGGTACCAATGGACAGGCAACAAAGAAGTCATTGAATTGTAATCTTTAATATTAAAAAAATATATGTAGTCTCAGCAGTTATTTTAAATAAAAAAGTCCATGAATAACTGAACAAAATTGAAAGCAATGCATACTATTTTTCATTTTGATGTACTTAGGGACACTTGTAACCTAATGCTTAAGAGTCAATGAACAAACATTTACTTTTTTACTTATTCATTATATAATATATAATTAAGAAATACAATAAATCAATGAGAAGTACACACAAGATATTTTCAAACCAAGTATCAAAACTTTGTATAATTAGATAACAGCACAACAGCAAGTCTACAGATCTATATTTATGTCCAATCCATGATTCCTAAACAAAGATCATTTCCAACACAATATAGAGTGCTTACACAGCTGTTTGAATTTATATTGCGCAAGAGTGTTCTTCTTTTGTCCTAATCAGAATTGATTTTTTTCCCCGGTGATAATTAAATTGCATGCTATAAAGTATTCATAGACATATAGGGAACCTTTGATTTTAAAGTCCAGGTATTAGTCAAAAGAATTACTCCATACAGTACCTAAAAAACCTTTAACGAGTCAAATATACTCAATACCCTAAAACGTCAAACTGCTTTGACTGTTAATTCTTAGTGCAAGTGATAATACACTAATAATCAGAAATTAAAAAGTTTATGCTTAAAACTTAAACTTTACCATACTTTATAATTCATAAAGATAAAAATTTATTCCATAATTTTGTAACAAATATATGGGTGGGTGGGGGAACATTATCTATTAATAGATAATGTTGCAACCAATATCATTGATTTTTTCCAACATCTGCATTCGATCATGTCCCAAACAAGCTAACGATAAACACAGGGTAGGAAGGCTGCACACTGACCCTTGATAATAGATCTGCAAATCATTTTGGGTGGAGTGTTATTTACAAAGCAAACAAGCTTAATATTTTCGGATCACATTACCCAAGTCCCTGTAAAAATTAGGAAGTTTTTGAGAAATCACCTGATGTCAAAAAAAAAAAAAAAGAAAGAAATATGCTGACTTGGGGGAAATAAATTTGTACTACATGTATTGAGTTTGTTTAAATATATATTTAAGAAGACCCTTGTAATATTTATATATATACTAGTAAGTAAAATCTCTTTAAATACATTTACTCACAATTTGAGGACGGACTGATTAAACTAAGTCTGCAATAAGGAGCTTTTCAGTAATGTGTCATTTAAGACATTTATATACGAGCCTTTGTCAGAGCACCGTGAATCTGTAGGTTAGGAAAACCATAAGGCAAATTATGATCATATGTATTCAAATATCCAGTTTAATCCACTCTTGAGAAATAATAAAGAAAATACCGGTTAAGCTGTTGCCCTTTGCTTTCTTTTTATGTATCACTGTGTTTTGGGTTGATAGGCCTTTTTCCCTTTTGTTTATGACAACCTTTATTATTTCCTCTCCATTCACTTAATTGAGTACAGTTTATTTTTAAATAATGAATAATTCAAAATCAAAAGGAAATTTTAGTACTCTCTTTTTTTCAAGTGGATTTGTAATGGCAACCCCAATCCATCAATACTTGAATATAAAATGCTTCTAAAAAAGTCGATATCTTGGAATGTATTTATCAAATTGCACTTTTGTATGATCTCATACTTCTGACTTTCTGCATTATGACTATCATAGTAGCTCTTCAAATCTATTGTAGTTAAAACAGAGCTTTGCTTCATGACTGCGCAATATGCAAATTTGGCAATAACAGTATAAATAAATACTTTGTACTATCTATCCTATATATATCAAGAGAAATGACCTGCATTTTACTTAATGCATTCATAGTTCCTATTATCAATGTACTACACCCACCAGTAATTAAAGGAAAACAGGAAACCCTCACTGTCTATACATCAGTGGTTATTGACCAGATTGCAATATGTACCATACTTTTTCCATAATTGAATCTCATGTTTAAATGCTTCAGAGTTCTTCCACCCCATGTAAATTGTCTTTTTTTTACAGCTTTTGTGAACTGTGTACATGCTTCTCACAGCTGTTGCCTAAACACAACAGTGATCAATAAGGAGAAGGAGTTATATAGCCAAGATTTGCCCTAGCTGGTACAAAGAAAAGGTGAAAAAAATCAAAAACAAGAGGAGAGCAATCCATTCCAATTAAGGATGCTTACTGACAATGAAGAATTATAAATCAATGGATAATTTTTTACAACAGTAAAAGCATAGTAAAAATGTCATGGAAGTGATGCCACATCAAAGCAAAAACATGTCATGTTCATACGTCGACAGACATCAATTATCTTTCATTTGATTGTATTTGATCAATGCACAAAACTATATGCAAAAATATCCTACGTTAATAAGCTTGAGGTCAAATCCAAGATAATATGATCATACACTTACACTGTGCTATCTCCTCTGGATTTCTGACCTACATTTTGATCACTACCTTTGACCTTGACCTACCTATTCTCCCGCTCCTCGTGCTGGGCCACTAAGTTGGAGTAGTAGTTTTCCAGAGTGACCTTGGCCTTCGTTGCCTTGTCCTTGGTGTGATTGCTCACTATGGGGGTCTGTTCTCCGACAGTGGCCATTTTGGAGCGGCGACTCTGTAAAGGATCAGAAAAAAGTCAATAAATATGTTCATGTATATTAACTCCATACATGCAATCAGAGGTTATATATATTTCTATATACTAGCTAAAATATCAAACTCAAATAATTTCTTTAAGCAGGAGATGGTGCACAATTTTAGTGATGTGTTTAATTAATATCAACTGGTTACTTTATGTTTGCTATCTTTATGTTACACTAGTGGTAAAATAAGAATATAAAGCAGAAAGCTTAGTGTATGGGGTGAATATTCTTATATTTCATGTCAGAGCATCCTGAAAACCAAACACAAACACATCACTTATACCATTTCCCTGTACATGTATTGATTATTAATACATTCTACATGTAAACATGTATTCTTGCTGAGGCCTTAGATGAGTCTTCAACCTAATTACGTTATTAATAATGCAGCCACATCTTATATGGTCTAATTGCTAATAAGTTATCATAAAAAAAATCAATTCCAGGTGCATACATTTTTACAATTACAATGCCAAAATATAGAACAAAATCTGCATGACCAACATAAGATTCTTGTATTAGATACTATTTTGTTCTCTCTATTAAGGTGTAGCCTTTCTGGGGTCTCAGATAACACAGCATTCAAATATTTATTTTATGTCGACTTCAAATTTCAAGATTTATAACAAAACCAGAGAGATACCAACTTCAAGTCATATAACTTCAGGGTTTATGATTCCCAAAATTAATTTACAAACAAACGCCAAGGTAACTATATTGCTACTCCTGAAGAATGCAATGAAAGTACCTTGCTTTGCTTTATTATGACCAAGAATTGGGTTAAAAAGTTTTCACCTCCTTTGACTTTAAAGGGTTTGGAACTTTTTATCTTTAACTCGTGTAAAACACAATACAACTTGTGGACATGGTCCAAAAAGATAAAAATATATACATATTCAAACTGAAAATGATTATACAAGTCAATATTTAAACTTAGATCAAAGTAAACTCACTTTAGACCAAGCCCATTAAAATATATACACAAAAACAGCAGTTTCCAAAACACATAATGTAAAAGTAATACCTTGTTACACTGTCAAGCATGAAAAATGTTTCATTCAAATGACAAATACCTTCAAAATTAGTATTATATCATTTCAACTTAATTATATACTAGCTACCAGCTGTTTCCTCTATTTTTTCCTACTTATAGTGACTACAAATACATGTGCATGTGGATTTCATAGCTTTTATCTATATTTTTTTAAAATAATAAACTGCAGAATATGAATCATAAAGAAATTAATGTTCTCATTTTTCAGCAGCTAGTACTTGAGATAATTTACGCATTAATATGCGTAAAACACAGTAGTAAAGATACTTATAAATCTTCAGGGACATGATACAAATATCATACATGTTATATTTATCATGTTTATAATAAAGAAATTTATATTTCATTCTTTAAAGTCACATGAATTATTCATGAGATCATGCAGAAAATAAATTGTAACTATACAAGAAAATATTTTAAAAATTCATACATAGATTCATTAGTATTCACAGGTGTAGATTTCACATAAGATGATGTATCTTGTACACAAATCAATCTTTGTTTATTGTGGTGATCTAAGAATAGATCCCACGTCTTACTTTTTCCAATCTTCTACGGAACTGTGAAATGAGGGTTCATCAAAGCATGAAGGTTATCACTATATCTGACTCCCTCCCCCCACAAATACCACCATTTCATGCCTGAATACTTAAACCCTGATTGAAAATTAACCACCAGCTAAATACATACATCAGCTGATCAAGCAATCTGGCTCTGTATTTATATATATATCCCACATTGAATGGAAACTAACTTCACAATTCTTATAACCTTTTGTATGTACAAGCTGACTCCAGATAAGTATTTAAATGGAGACCTCCTTCACAAATCATGTACATTGTACAACTACTGTACACCAGCTGCACTTGAGCAGAAGGTGCAACATTATTACTGCGTTGATGCCCCCATCCCCTTGTATCTAACTCATACAGAAAACTTATGAACTTACGAACACTAATTGTAAACCATCTATCAGCAAGGTGGAATCCTTGTAATCATATAATATGTGCTGTATGCACTCAAATCTGCAGTCTAAGGATATTCTCATAATATACTGTGGATTCATTAATATTTGTTGAGCACCAATTTTCGAGGATTTTGTTGAGCGGATCCACGAATGTAAATGTTCATTGAATCAAGAAATATTTTATTCATTTGTATACAGGTATAGACAATGCTCTGTCCACGAAATAACGTATCCTCGAAAACGTCTGTTTTGCAAAATCCACAAAAATTGATGTCAACGAAAATTAATGAAACCACAGTATACTTTATATACGATAAATATATGTCACATCCCTCTTTAACAAACTAGGACTCTAATCTATGCTTGAGGTTAATGACCACAGAAACTAAGGGAATGTCCCTGATCTTGGGACTCCCAATTTCACTTTTTTCCCTTCCATAAATATTTTGTATAAGCTGTACCTGCATGATGTTCATGATTCTTTTCATAAATGATGTAAAAACATCAAAATGAAATGAAACCTTTATGAACTCATCCCTTCAATAAAAAAAAAATTTCTCCAACAAATAGGTAAATTGACATGAATTCAAGCCAGGAAATAAAGGAATTAGAAATTGTATTGTTTGAAGTAAAGAACACAGATGTACCAAGTCCTGAGAATACCAAGTCCTGAGAATAACACAGAGGGATTAAAATAAAACAGAGGCAGGAAATCTGATTTAGAAATACCACTGCACTGTTCAGTGTCAGTCTAACCTCATCACAAAACCAAACTTAACAAAAAAATAGCTACTTCCTTCCATGTTAGAATCTGGCCTCTTGATCTTCCCCGCATAAAAAATGTCAATTATATATATTATACGAGAAAAAAAATAAAATAACTACAAAGTCTCCCAAAACCATTTTTTTTTGTCTAATACACTGTCGGAAAAAAAGTCCTTATTTTAAAAGTCTCAAAACAAACTTCTGGAAAAATCTGATTAACAGGAAATATGAACATAGGCCCAACATATAAATATACTACTTGGACATACATTGAGGCATCATTCTCATTATAAACCACCACTCCACAGGTACATGGGAGATCCATTCATTTTGCTGTTGGCACCCTTCCCAACCCTGACACCCTTCAATCCACAACAAGAGCTCTGGAAATTGCCCAGTGTATTACAATATTGTACCTGATCTGATGTAAAGAGCCTGATCAGTGCTTCCAGTCGAGCTAGTCTTTTCTCCATTCCTCCGATATCATCAATGTTTCTCTTCCCCTGACCCTTCCCAGTAGTTTGTGTGTATTCCCTAACCCACACTGACAGATGACTACCGATTCCTTGTGTATTTTGTCTATAATTGGTAATGATGAGCACAAGGTGATTTCCAAACATGATCGTAACATAAATGAGACATGAGCCCTTGGGGCCATAATGCATCTGCTCGTAAAATGAGCCTTAGATCTTGCATGTATAGTTTTATCAAGGTGACACAATTCTTTATAAGGTCCTTTCTAGAGAACTGGTCACTAGGTAAAAAGCAAACACAGTGTTGGCTTTAGGAGGGGGTGATGGATGACCAGTAGAGCAGTGAGATGCTTATTTTATGGATCCCTAATTGGAACAACACTGGTTTAGTACCACCTGCCTTAAGCCTTAGGATACAAACCTGGTGGTGTTGTGCAATAGAGAAGATACTATCTAAATGTGTGTAGACACTGTTGTTACACTATCACTCTCTAATCTGATTTCACTTGTCTACATTGAATACATAAGTATCAAAGGCTTTAATGACAACATTGACTTTCTTTTACTTTTAACACTCATTCTTGCCACTACACAGGACTAACAAGTTTAAATACACATTCAATTTCAAAACACGGCAACATGTATTGTATATATTTTCCTGACATTTTTACAGTTTGAAGAATAATTCTTCCTTAAAAATATAACAATGCTGTACACTTGAACTTCTGAACAAGGTTTGTTAAAATCTTGTAAAACAATATTGCACCACAATACACTGCACTTAATTGCACCAAAATACACTGCACTTAATCCTGCATGTTCATCATTTAAAATGCTTTCAGGAAGAAAAAAAGAAACTCCACAGAACAAACTTTGAAAGCTTAAGTTTAAAATCAATTGCAGCCAGGTAAATCATAATTACCTTTGAGGTGTAAAAATGACTTTACCTGACCTATTCACACCAGGTAAGAAAGAAAACGCACCCTCCCCTTCATTTACAGTTCTCCTAAAGAGGGAGAAAAAAAATCCCAGCGGTCAGAATTTGTACGTACCACATTGTTACCCATGCATGCCTGTCCTCTGCTAAATCCCAAATTAATCCCTCGTGTCTTCTCGGTCCCTCATCTACCTACAAACGTTGGGGGGATTTCATGTGACAGAGCTTGCTGGATGAGTTAGTCATGTGACCGTGTATTTATCGCTTTATATTGATTCATCTCTATCTAATCACCAACTTATTTGGGGATCTATAAATACTGTATTAAGGTACATAAGTCAATAAAGACAACACATGGGAGAGTAAAATGTCAACAACGACTTCCTCCTGTCTTCACGCACGGTCGGAATATCAACCCATATAAAACTTCAGTCTTTTTTAAAAGTATTTGCTTTAAAATCCCTTTTTGAAATGTTGGCGTCCATGAAATAACCGGAAATTAAGTAATCTTGGAAATCAGAGAAGGCAATGTAGCAATGCAGGTAATAAACGGTGGTTGAAACTAACAGACAATATAATAGCAGTATTATTTTAATGAAGGGAAGTTTTAATTCTATGTTAAATAGAAATATCAATTAAATTTAACACTACCTTATAAAAATGAGTTTAATTTTTTTCCTTGTGTGTTTATTATGTCATCTTATATGAATAACCTTTTTTGCACAATCATCTGCAAATTTAAATACTGGTCATGGATCAGAGAGAATAAAATATAAATCATTCATATACATGGGCTCTAATCTGTAAAAATGTCATCTTGGAATAAATAATTCTAACTGACCTGTTTAAATAACAACTACTGACATCAAATGAGAAACATGAACTTGAAACAACCGTGTTCTTTAAAATGAGGTCTTGTCTGATTTCTTATCAACTTACTGCATTTGAGTATGTGTATGCTATTAACAATAATTGCTTCTGGACGTGGGGTTCAACAGACAATGCATACCAGAAGAGGTCCATATGAGCATTATACATGAACAATTTATATGCACATCATGAAATTAATGCAAGCAATTGACAACTTGGAAGGTTAGTAAATTATTCAGGCCATGGCATATTTAAAAGGCTTAATTTCCTCAGAGTGCTGACCAAATTACTTATCAATTCAATGTTTTCAACACTTATAAATATACGAATAGTAATAAATTCTGCTTCCCACTTAAAAATTCTGGTCACTTTCCTAAATATTGAAGATCTTTCCTGATGCAAGTTAATTGTTTGTTTTTTTCCTAATCAAAAGTCTATCTTTGAAAATTTGTTTGAAAAGTACTCTGTTCCCTTGTTTAATTAATTAAGTAAATATTTCCGTTTTGGAATAAATATTATAAAAAGTAACTACGTACTCAGAAGAAGGATTCTATTACATATACATGTACCTCTATTTCTTAAATAGACTCGATCATCATGAGTAGATAAGCAAAACAAGACATTTAATGCTTCAATGTTGTGACTTGTGACTACTAACTTATAGACAGAAGAACCAGAGCATGTGAAAATTAAATATCATCAAATCCTCAAGTCAGACTACAGTAAAAGAACAACTAAAACTGGTGACCCATATCAACAATGACACACAAAGCAATGTATGACTGACAACTCTTATTAAACAGCTAAAAAAGAAGCACTGAATTACCACATCAGCTTTATTTATATCTAAGATAATAACTTCTGCCATGTACTTTTAACTGTTAAATTGAAGTTGAACAGCTGTAACGTTGTGACCTTTTCTTTGTGATTTAATGTCACTTTCAATACTACTATGTCATGTGTGTATTTAGATGACAGCATCGTACAATAAATTTCATACATAAATACACTGACATTTACTAACATTAACGGTATTGTTAAACAGCTTAAGAAAATGTCATTTGTAACGTAGGCTAGTTGTTTGTTGCATTGTGCGAGTTCTTCATTTTCACTATTTATAGAAATATCAAGGTTTTTGTCAAGAAATTATACGAAATTTAAGACAATTAATGGATACATGTCTTAGATCTTTTATTATAATGAAATGATTTACTTACAAAATTTCTAAAAAGTTTACTTTAATCCTCTATTGATAGATCTATTTTCATTATCATTATGATTAACTTAGCTCTTGTGATACCAAGATAACCGAAAAAAGGGACTATAAAATAATGGCTCTTAGTCCTTACACACTACAATGGACTGTGTAAGACAAGTCCAGTCAAAAGAAAAGAAAATGTGAATTTGTGTAGAATTTAAAGTGAAGGATGTCATTGTCTTAAACATTCTTTTAACTAAAAGAAAATGAAAAGAACCATTTTCATGAGATTCATGCCAATCATTGGCTTTAGCCATTATTTGTATCCTTGTGTCTTTTCCATACAGATACCAAACAGTAGGAAGAGTAAATAACTTACCCTGGCCTTAAGGAGTTTATTCTTGAGTCTCCAAATTGCAGCGGTTAAATAAAAAGCACATAAGGTATGGTAACATCAACAGTCTCAAGTCTCCTCTTTCAGCAGGTAAAAAAAATCTAAGTGTCCAGCCGGAAATAAATAAATGCGCACAGAGAAAAAGATAAGGTCATAAAATAGTTCCATATAAAATTAGCATATTTTATAACATCTTATCAAAGAAAATATATAAAAAATCAAAAAATACTTACAATAATTTAAATCATTTTATTTTAGCCTTGAAATTTACACATTACACTTGAAATATGATTTGTTTACATATGATTTGTATATTCTTGCGCAGTCACCTTTCATTTGAAACGAAAGAAGAAGTTTATATTAGTTAAGAATGTTCTTTTTAAAGCCTTTCCTGTAAAACATTTGTTAAAGACTTATTATATAGCTCCTTTTTAATACTAAGTGAAATTTAATTATAATATTAATTAGTCTTTTCATGTTAACAAGTAATAGTCTCCTAAACGCTTTTCATAACGCAAGTTGATTGAAGTGTTTGAGCGTTTGTTTTACATTGATTGTGCAACATGGCGTCATCGCTGTCAGAAAAACAAAGAAGTGAAAAAGAAACAGCACAAAATCTCAGAGAGACAGAAAAAAGCCCAGTAAAAGGTTCAAAGAAAGAATCAGCAGCAGACAATGAAAGAGCTTCTTCGGAACCCTCCACGTCAAGTGTGTCACCAACCAGCAAGCAAGACTCGGCAGAGAAAAAAAGGAAATATGAACCTAGTGAGGCAGAAATAAGAGCATATAAGCATAAACGAGAAAAACAAGAAGAAGAGAGACTTAAAATGCAGTTAGTAGTTATTTAATTAATTGAAGCTGTTGTATGTGTTTTGGTAATATATAATATAGCAAAGAGGGCTATGTCATCATAAACACTTATCTGAGATTCCTCTACACTAAGGCCCAGGAAACTAAAGGTCGCTGCTCTGACCATAGTTGCAGAAATGTAGCTCTCTGCTGGTAACGAGTTCGTTTGCCAGATCTATCTGATTGCGGAAGTCCCTTTCGCACAGAGTCCGTTGGTCCGAAATATTTTTTTGCCCAATACGTTGTTCACCCTATATGTGGTTCGCACAATACTTATATATACTTGTACATATAAACTCAAATGCATTAAAAAATAACATATGTATATAATATTTTTTCTATTTATTTCCTTTACGAACTAGGGATATTTGTTCTCAAATTCTGATACGAGGAACAATGTTTATTTAATCTTAATTAATTTTTGATTTGATTCTAATTTTTTAGGGTTATCGTAGAGAAAAAATTTAGAAATGGAAATATTGTTCGTTATTGCCATATACTTCAGGGTATACGGATATCTGTTTTTTTTCTATGCATGGTCAAACAACTAGTTTATATATAAAGAAAGAATTCTCGTGTTTGACTGATGGTAGAAATTTTGAGAATGATGCAGGTATTCACTAGGAAGGATATAACGGAATTTACTCTCATAACAGTACTTAGAGTTGAGTTCTCATCGATCAAAACAATGGTTACTATGATGTTTTAGTGTCGAAAACTGATTGGGTATATAACATCTTGAGGAAATTTTGTGTTGAGTGAAGTTCTTTCCATTGCAAGCTAATTAATGTACTCATTCTCATACTTATTCTTTTTCTTAGGTTTATTTACAATTATTCATAGGCTTACCTATAATTATTAGATAAACTTTAATAGGGTCGCTCTCTTACTATATATCCGAATCAGCAATTGATAATATCAACAAAATATTTTATAATAAAGTTACATTTTGTTGATGTGATGCACTTGTGGGGGTAAGCACAAATGATCTTTCTTGTTTGACTAATAAATAAAGATTTTGAGACACATTCAAACCAAGAACCGATTTATACTGTAGAACAACCACTCGCACTTTTCAGTGCTGTTTTGAATGTAACAGTACTTATTTCGTAAGATTAACTCTGACTACAACTAACTTTGCACGTGGCATTTCCGTTAGTCACTCTGACTTGGACATTTGATCATTCTAAAAATTATTCTCTGAAGTCTTAAATAGTATACAAGCTTGCAGCCCGTGAGCATTGTCTGAACATTTGCATAATATAAAGCTGAGAGCAAAGATCGTTTTATCTACGTTGTTCAAAGGGCCATAATTTGAGTTATCGAACTTTGTAACAAACTTACTTTATGCAAATTTCCCAACTTACAATCAGTCACAAAGGAAAAATGTATATATAGGCTGTCTTTGGAGGGTGTGATTGGTGGGGGAATGCTTTCTTTACATTGACAAGTGAAATTGCTTGTCTATATAAAAGTACTCCACTGCAACACAATGTAACATATTGTAATGCCTTGCCAATGAAAGAATCAACATATTAAACTTGGTCAATTTGCCTCCAAATTGAATTCAAAAGATGAATGAAAAACCCCATTATCTCTATTTTGTGTTCTAATTCACGCTCAAGAGTGCATAAAACAATGAAAAAAAAAAATAGGAGCAGAGCAAACACGGATCTCTAAAACATCAGAGGTGGGATCAGGTGTCATGGAGGAGTGAGCATTCACTGCGACCGGTAACACCGGGCGTGTGCTCCCTGTCATGATCAGGAAATAACGGGAGTATGAAAACCGTCAGGGAGCATTAGACTCAATGATAAATTGTTTTTTCTGACAAGGAATTTGTATCGACCATAGAACTTACGAAATGATGCTTTAAACGAGAACGCTGATATTTTTATTTCATCAACTTGTTTGTTAATATCTTACCTCGTTTTAGAAATAGTAAATAGGTAGAACATTCTCTTGCGTATCGAATCAACTGAGAGTATATGTGATGAAGGTATATTGCTGCATAAGTAAGGGATTGGAAGTTGACGGTATGTATATAATATTGATCTCGATCGACATAATTACTGGGTATAGTTGTTAATTTGGATTCATATCAAACACAAGTAAACCAGAAAATATGAATAAAATATTCCATTCAGTCTGTTTTTCAAAATCGTTTTAAAGAAAACTGAATTGGAAAAATGGCCAGTTTCAATCTAATTCTACGCCAACAAAAATGAATTTAATTATTTTAAGTGACACAGCAATCTTGACAGTGCAATATAAAAATGCAATTCTTATAAACATAAGCTGTTATAGTAGTGATTCTTATATAAATAAAGAAATTTATTAATCAATCGATAACAAGTGTTCATTTCTTCTGAAGGTTTTCGCATAACCAAAGTAGATGTTCGATAAGAAAAATACTAGTTGGTAACTTTATCGAAAAAGTTTTTGTAAGACTGTTTTTTTCAGAACACGAAATAAAGATAGTGTTGATTTTTTAATAAATTTTTAATAGAATTGAATTTAATTTATTTTGATTGAGATATCTTTACATTGTTGTCCCATGTAATAAGTGCAGTTGAATTCATATTGAGATAAGCAGAATTAATTCTCTTGCAAATAAAAAAATTCAACTCATCAATTAAAGACGATTTTTGCTTTCTTCTACTAGGTGTTTTGCGCATACCAAAACTTGTCGGTTGATGAAAAATCATCAATACATATAACTTAATTTGTTGAAGTCTTTCGAAATAAATACTGATAGTTTATTTTGATTCCTATATCAAAGAGAACAAATATTTTAGAAAATGTAAATCAAAACAATGCCATCAAGTCTGGGTTTTTTAATTGCCTGTTCAGGGGCGGATCCAGCCATTTTTGAAAGGAGGGGATAATTAGGGGGATGCGTCCAAGTTTTTTTAATGCGCTATGTTTTGAAAACAATTAAAGGACTGAGACCTTAATAGGTCATTACATAGACGTTAAAAGAACTGAACAGCGGATGTTGAAGGTTTTACCTTTGAAGAATCTCCATTTTATTTTGAATGTAACAAAAATTTGGAAAGAAATTCGTTAGATTTTATTCAACATTAAATACAGACGAACGGACCCTGTGCAAACAAGTGTTAGGGCGAGGGGACTCTGGGTGAAAGTGGAAATCTGGCGAACAATTTTTAGGGCGAACAAACATGGAGAAAATTCGGACAGATAAAGCAGAGAGGTACTGATCCATGCGTTGCAAAAACTTGATTTATGATGCCGATATATTGTTGCTCAATTAAGGTATTATTTCTTATATTTTACCTTTTTCCCAGCTTTATAAATGATATCTGATTTATTAACCATACATTGAACTCCTGTTCCAAAATGGATATTTACCTTTCAATGGTTCAAGAAGGGCGGTTTATGGAAGTTGACGTAAAAATGGGAATCTTTTAAACCATCATTTCAAATCCATAGAGGACTGTTTGGGAACATTGAAAGGTGAATGAAGTATCAGTAATTGGAGTAAAATATATGGTAACTTATCAGATAAGATTCCAGTGATTGGGAAGGCCAAAATGGTCAATGGTACTATGGCGCAACTGTCAACATTTTTGATGGGCCATTTTGAAAATGAATGGGCCATCAATATAATCTGAAGGGCCATTTTAAGAAATAACAAAGTGACAAACAAATATGAAATACGAGAGAAAACACGGTTTTAATTAACCGAATCGGATTTTTAACGCATGAAATGCAGTAAACTTAAAGGAACTTTCTTAGTATATAACTGACCCGTATTTTGTGTTAAAATTATGACAGTTTTGGAAAGGGAACAGCACTACCATACAAATGAATGAAGTATTGTACCTCATGTAAGTGCTTCGTTTATATGGAAGTACTTTTTGACAGGTTTCAACCAATGAGATTTGTTGTTTTAAATTGACTGCATTTAAAACGAAAGTTAAACAAGAAAGAAAGTTGTACACGAAATATTTCCAAATAACATCGCTAAAAATTGAATGCGCACCTTGGCGCCATGATTGATTGTTTTAATGCGCCATTTTTCACTTCAATGCGACTATGTCGCGTGGCGCAAGCCCTTCCCAATCACTGCGATTCTGAGAGCGTAAAAAAAAGCCTAAACTTCAAGAAATAATACCTGAATTGAGCAACAAAAAAATCAGCGGCATAACTCAAAAGTTTATACAACGCGAGGATCTGTAGCTCTCTGCTTTATCTGTCCAAATTTTCTCAAAAAGAGAGCTACAGTTCTGCAGCTATTCAGACCAGAGTTTTCTATATATTCGATCAATGCATACTATCTTTGCAAGATATATAACTGTATTCAGCGGCAGCTCACACATATTGGTCCGACCAAAATAATTCCATCATGATAAGTAGATACAACATTATTGTTCATGATAAGAGTAAAGTTGTGTATGTCATACGAAAGAGAAATAAAGAAATAAAAAATAACGTCAAAATATCATTAGAAAGTCACTTTCCCCCCGAAATGCAAATAAAAAATATCAATATTCCTACGCTCGCTCCCTCCTCAGCCTTTTTTTTTTTTACGTGTTTGATAACAGAGAATAATTAGGTCATTCTTCGATTCATATCTTTTCACCAATGAATTGATAATACTATATCAACAATTGTATTAAGTACATGTTTATAGTCCGTTAATTATCATACAATTTGTTCTTAAAGAAAAAATTAATCATTCTGTGTGTGTGTATTATTAAATGACGGAATTTTCAATCCCTGGCCTGCTCGTGTGTACACTTTGTAAACTGTAGGGTATGTGTGGCAAAACGAGAACTGCATGGGTTGGAGATTCGGGTTCGTGTTGAAGTTCAGCATACCATTATATATAGAACTTGAATAATGTAAGTAATTTCTGCGACAAATATATTAGTATATTTCAGTTATTTTCAAAACAAAAAAGGTTTTCCATGTTTTCAGTTTAGAATTTTCCGACCCGGTCCTGATTTTCCCAACCCGGCCATTTTAAACACAAGTTGTTGCAGATGCAAATGTTAGAACAAACTATATAAAGTTCAACAGGGATTGTATAATTTTTATTAATCAGAATTCGTATTTATATGATCTAATTAAGAAAAGAAAAGTTTTGTCTGACACCGTAACTTCTCGGCAAAACAAAACGTGTTTCTCCGAGCTCGCTGGATGCGTGTGACAGCTCCATTGCACGTGTGTAGACCAAGGCTACAGGTACATGTAGGCCTATGTGTACTGTTTGTTAGGAGACTGGGTGACCGTAATGCTATGGAATCACGATATTTACAACAGTTCCATAATTAGACAGTGCAGTTTTTTTTTATTAACGTCATTATAAACACTGTTAAACATATTAAATCTAACAGTCGAATATCTTTGGATATGGGGTAACCCATATCTATTCTTGTTATATTTGAAATGTGCTCTGCACACGCTAATTTATAAAATGGGAATTTTGCATCACCATCTGCTGACACTACAGTGCCGACATTTTACATCTTTATTGCAGATCTATCAGAGAGACATAACAGAGTTTTATGTAGACTATATGATTTTGAATTTTTTAACAAATTTAATATATTTTGTTATCTTAAATAGTTGTTAGAGATATCTTCACTGTAAGCAGAGCTCTTGAAATCTTTATTTCGCTGTCAGTCATTTGGACTGACTGCCATGTACAAATTCCTCTCTCAACACTTACCGGTCATTTGGAAACAATGTAACTGTTGAAAGCATTATCATCTATAAGGACACAATGGCAATTTCGACTGCACCCAAAAGAGTTTATAAATACGATTGTTGCTGCTTCAGCATTTGTTGGACTCCAGAAATGCTGATCCCACCTCTGATTTTGTAGTAATCTGCGTTTGCTCTGCTCCCGTTTTGTTTAGTTTTAATGAACTTTTGAGCTTTTATGATGTTTGTTTTCACCATATATATTCACTGTAAAGTTACGTCACTGTTTGCAGCACCTGGGGAAATGAAGAGGAACGAAGGACACTATGAACTACTATTGAAATTGATGTTACCGAGTATCCAAAATGCCTTTCCATGAACTTCAGTATGCGGATTCCAGTCAAACAGACAGGGTAAAGTCCTGTGTACATGTACGAGGGCTTTTCAATAAATCATGTTCTCGGTGCTCGGAAAAAAAAACGATTTTCAATGATTAAGTCTTAATGATTTCACCTAAATATTTTTTTTTATTAAAACACATGTCCATACCATTTTTATCCAATTTCTGATTGTTTTAGAACACTTTTTTGAGTATGGCCCTTCGTATACTAGAATATGGTAGATCCCATGATTTTCCTGTACTTGTTTTTTTTTTCTTTCGGAAAGGTGTTTTTTCAAGTTTGGTAAATAATACAAGTCAAAGGTTGAAATATCTTGCAAAAATTGTTAGTGTGACAAAAAAAGAACTTTCTCTTATCCCCCGA
The DNA here is from genome assembly GCA_003671525.1 of Saccostrea glomerata. Lineage (NCBI taxonomy): Eukaryota > Metazoa > Mollusca > Bivalvia > Ostreida > Ostreidae > Saccostrea > Saccostrea glomerata. The sequence continues at coordinate 1,453,460 of PRKT01000074.1, forward strand.
AATTCCTTTATTCTTCATGGCCTGTGGGTTTGGACGCTTTCATGAAGAAAGACTTAAATGTAGTGGGTTCTTGATTTTGGTTCTTCCTCTTATAAACCTTTCGATTTTTTTTTTTTTGCAAAACTTTTGCTTTCTAGATTCCTCCAGAAATTGAACTGCCTCACTGAATAAGAAATCTAAACGACAAGACCACTTATATTTAAGAAAAAAGCATTTATGATTATTTTTGTGCTCTTGCAATACTTTGCTCTTCTCAAGCCTTTGCTGTTGTTGTCAAGGGTATCTTTTCGTAAATTTGTTTTGAGGGTTTAAAGCAATGAATTCGAGTTTCATTATCTATTTGAATTTCAGATAAACGTGGATAAGTACAATTTTTGATATCTTGAAAATAACTGCCTAGATATTCTTACATGTTGTCGTTTTCATTCATTTTTCAAAACATTGGGTGACCATTTAGTATTGTTTTTTACTTTCAAATGTTTCTTTAAATCATTGTTAATTACCAACAAAATGATTTCTATCAATTTTGCTATTAGTCTTATAGTCAATCAAACATAATCAGTGATAATTTGTTGAATGTTCGCAAACAGTACATTGGTTGTTCTAAGTCCTTGTCGCCAAGGACGGTACCCATTTTTGATGCCCATTATATAATTTTTGTTCATTGAAAACCACGTGCTCATGTGTCTATAAAACAGACATTTGTTGTTGTATATTTCACATACTTCAGTTAATATTTCTTTGGGATTCTCAACAAGTTTTACGGCAGCTTTAATGAAGCGTTTATTTCACTTTAGTTTCAAGTTTGCTGATTCTTTATCATTCGTTTTTAATGCAGTGTCTCGAATAGCCCTTGTTTTCCAGCTTCTCACAATGAAACTGTGTGATGAAAAGTGATCACATAAACTGTTATCAATTCATTAAAACTTCACTCTAAGCAGAGCTCTTGAAATCTTTATTTCGCTGTCAGTCATTTGGACTGACTGCCATGTACAAATTCCTCTCTCAACACTTACCGGTCATTTGGACTGACACAGTACGCAAAGTAATCAGTCCTTGGTTGTTTAAATTGGTTTTGCCAACAGGGCGGAAAGATTTCAAGAACTCTGCTGGAACATCCAAATGAATTCAACATTTCTGTAATTTTTGAGTTATTGGTTTTTCAAGATATGAAGAATAAATGGAGTTGGGACATCCAAATCAGTTCAACATGTCTGTAATATTTGAGTTATTGGTTTTTCAAGATACCCAGAAATAATATATTCCATATTTTCTTAATTTGTTTATTAAGCCTTTATTTCATTTTCTTCTGTAGAGTTCTGGTGTCCAATTTTACTGAGGAGCAGCTTAACAGATACGAGATGTTCCGAAGAGCTGCTTTTCCAAGGGCAGCCATCAAAAGGGTAAACAGTTCTTATAATGAAAAGAAAGGTGGAAAGAATTACCTCCCTTAGTCATGTTTTGTAAAATACACTTGCATATATCTTGTAATGTCCTTTTCATATGTTTTAAGTGTACCTAAGAAAAAATCCTGCTATAAAGTACATGTATCATTAATTTTGGAGTGTTTGTCCTCCTTTTTTGGGATGGTCTATAGAGCAGAACAACAGCTGTGAATCACTTTACCTACATCTTTCTGCCTGTCCATCTATCTACATTGTATTTATTCTATGTCACATCTTATAATCTTAATCTTCAAGATTGCACTATGACTTTTGAAAATACCCTGGTTACCAACCTTTTAACTTGACCTTTAACCTACTTTTCAAAACAGTTCATGATGTGCAAAATCCTAGCATACATCCTCCTTGAACTTAACATTTGACCTAACTATACTTTTCAAGTATTTTCTGAATGATTGAATTATATTTATACATTTAAATGTTTATGTGTGAGTTTACTGTTACAGTAATTCAAACGCTAATGAAGATTGAAGAGTTATATTTCTTTTTCTCATTCAGCTGATGCAGTCCATAACTAGGACCAGTGTATCTCATAATGTTGTCATAGCGATGGCTGGGATTGCCAAAGTCTTTGTCGGAGAGGTGGTAGAAGAAGGTAAGAATATATACTGTAGAAGCACTAATATTCGTGGGGATAATAAAATTTTGTTGAATTTTCAATTAAAATAGTTTTGTGGGCATTTATTCAATATATAGTCGCATAAAATTCCGTATGGGATTTAATTTCATTGTTAATTCATTAATTGTTAACAATGAAATTAACAACATTTTATCCCCCACGAACATTTATGATTTTACAGTTACCGTCTACGTCAACTATAGAATTTTGTAGCTGTATCATTGAAATTAAGCATTGTTCTAAGGAGTTAGATCAATATATTTCTATTGTGTTTTACGAGGGTTGTCCCAGAAAAACGAACTTTGTATATATTTCATAAACTACCTGACCAAAAATTATTCAATGTTGGGAAATGAGATTTTCGTCATTTTTGCAATATAATATAAGGTTGTGACATAATATGCATTTAGAAACAGCATTTAAGAGTGTTAAATATCAGTGGTCAGCGCACAGTAAATTCTTGACTTTTAAAATTTGCATTGACAGTCAAGTTTTCTTTATTATTCAACTATATAGGCATTTCATCCACCTTATCCCCCCATCTTCTTATTATAAACTGTATAATCTAGAGTTCTTGTGTGAAAAAAATAAATACTCTTACATTATAAATAAGAAAGATATGACTTCATATGCACAAACACTATTTGTTGGACATGTCAAAAATGGCAGCGTCGGACAATATTGCGTCGCACCAAATTATCACTCGGTATTGTGTGAAGCTGGGTATGACCCCTTTTCCTACGGGAAAGGAGCTAGAGACAAGGGAACGACACTAATTGATGTATTCGAAAACTGGTTTGTGCATAGTAAAAGAGTTTCAAAGATTTTGAAATAGTTATACCATGGAAGAAGCCTTTAGTAGACCTACAAAAATGACAACTAAAAGGTTGAGAGCTAGCCGTCATAAAGGAGATTGCTGCTAACTATGCGAGTAGATAGATTTATGATTGGAAAATTGTACATTAAAAGAATAAGTTCCTTGATTTATTTTGAACTGTAGCAATTGTGAAATGGATAACTCGATAACTAAAATAAAATCAAATGCAGTATCAAATTTATGCTTTGAACAATTTTTTGAAAGATGCACGTTTTCTGAACAAATTCAAAAACTCCTCGAGATAGGTTTTGATGTCTTCAGTGTTGCACCGACTGCTTTTTTGAATGATTCATTGATCAAAGATAAAAATCTTATTTATAGAAATATTTTACTGAAATTTCTGTTAATTGAGTAACAAATTTTGGTGATGATGTTTTCCAATTTTTAACAATATAATATTATTGAAACAAAAAATATTGAAAATGTTCGCGTTTTTTTGGACAACTTTTGTAACTGTATTATTTGAGTATTGCTGCTAAAAGCATATGCAAGTTAAAAATATGTTTATCAATAATATTGAGAAGATTGCTATTAAATGAACATTTTTAAAGATAAATGAGCAGCACATAAAAAGCAAATATTATTACACTCTTGTGAGCATATTATGCAACAGAATGTAAGCTTTAAAATCTCAGGTTATGTATTTATTTCCTTTTGTAGCCCTGGACATCATGGAAAAGAATAAGGAGACTGGGCCAATACAACCCAAACATTTACGAGAATCTGTGCGCAGGATTCGAAAAAGGGACAGTCTATCCAAGTCCAAAAAGGTTCTACTAAACACCTGATTCCAAGAACTCAAGAATAAAAAAGTCAGATGTCAAAAAACTGTGATGACTGAAGAAGTGTAGCATTGGGACAGCTTTACAGATCCAGCATTCATGTTTTTTTATTCTCTGGAAATTCAGTGTTATTATGTTGTGTTTGTACTATACTGCTGTAATGGTGCTGGCTATGGTGAATATTGAAGTGTACTACACTATAGTGAGAAGTTCCTACTGTTTTTGAGGAGGGGAAGGAGATGGAATGTATGGGTAATATACTGTCTTGTGTACTAGAGGTTTAGGAATGTCAACAATAGAATATTATCCAAGATTTATTGCAATCATGTTTGCATTTTTAATATTTGATTGATTTACATATTATTCATCTGAATTTCTAGGTACTGTATATACAGGGTTATTTTCGACCCGTGTTATTTTCGCCCTTTTGAACTTGTGGACAATTTTGCCCCGTTTTAAATTCGCCCAATCATATTTCTGTTTAAGAAATTATGAGGAGTAATTTGAATTTCGCCCCGTTTTAAATTCGCCCAATCAAGAAGAGGGCGAAAGAGGCGAAAATAAAACGGGGGCGAAAATTTCCCTGTATACAGTATTAAAAAACAGAACTGAGAGTTCTTCAAACACTTATTTAACTAAATGTGATATTGTAAAATTACTCTGAGAAAAATAGTTCTGATAAGTTAAATAGCAAGCTTAGTATTACTGAGGTAACTTTTTGTTTTGTTAGTTTGGTTGTTTGCATGTTGTAACTATAAGTACATTTTTCTAGTATTTTGTCTAGAGATGTCATTTCATCAATAAATGGTGTTACAAATAGTATCAATATGTATCCATATTTTCAGTAATTTCCAACATTTTTGCATATTTTTTGAAAAGAATGATGGCACATCAATTGCTTCATATATCCCTAATAATGATGTCAAAATTTAATGAAACGGGCAGTTTTTTTGCCCTTTTTTTTTTAACAGAGGATTATATTTCTTTTTTTTGTCAGAGTCAACAAAATAATCTACTGAATCTTACCTTTTTTTCTATCTTGATAAATTTATATACTTTAACTTAAAATAATGTTATTCCAAATATTTTTTATGAAAAGCTCTATGTTGACAATGTATGAAACTATGTTGACAATGTATGAAAAGCAATGTCACTAGCCATGAGTATGCGATCGGAAATCTGTTCAATGTGTTTGTATCAGAGCAGTAATAATTCCACAACATACGGTTAGATTCAAGAACCGGTAAATAAAAATTATGATTGTTTGTTTGTTGTTTTATGTCCCTCTCGAGAATTTTTCACTCGTATGAAGATTGCACGCCACTATTTGTAGATTTCGGATCGGAAACCCTTGCTCTTGGCTTGGGATGAGGGTACGAAAAGTGGCATAACTCAATTTTCTTTTTAACTTAGAAAAAGAGAAATTTGAGTTATTTCCCTTTGTATGTGATGAAATTGATTACTGTGGTAGTGTTTGACCTGATGCGCCACCACTCGAGATTTTTTGTCCTGGGTTAATTTGTTGTTGTTTTCACTTAAAAGTATTGAAATTGAGCTAATTAAATAAAGAAATTGTACAAGAAATACTTTTTTATGCCCGCCATGAATATGGCCGGGGCATATAGTGTTTGTCATGTCCGTCTTCCATCCTTCCGTCACACTTTGTGTTTAGCTCTGTTCAAAGCTAAGTTTCAAAGAAACTATCCAAGATATTTTCATCAAACTTCATATGCTGATAGATATTGATGAGAGCTATGCAACTGCATCAAAATTTTTTGACCTTGACCTTTCCTTTGACCTTGACCTCACTTTTCTTAAATTAGTGTTTAGCTCAGTTTTAAACATACCATTCAAGATGGTGTTATCAAAATTCACATGTTGATACAAACTTGCACGGATGATGCATCTCAGCATGAACATTACCAGACTTGCTTCGAATGCTGGATCTGACCTACATTTTCCAGATGAGTGACCAGGTTAAAGTTTTTGGAGCAGGTCCATTCCTAAGGAACTATAAGCCCTACTTAGACCAAACTTGCGTGGATGATGCATCAATACCAGACTTGCTTCGGATGCTGGATCTGACCTATATTTTGATTCCCAAGTAACTATAAGCCCTACCTAAACCAAACTTGCATGGAGGATGCATCTAGGGATGGACACTACCAGACTTGCTTCGTATGCTGGATCTGACCTATATTTTGATTCCCAAGTAACTATAAACCCTACCTGAACCAAACTTGCATGGATGATGCATCTAGGGATGGACACTACCAGACTTGCTTCGGATGCTGGATCTGACCTATATTTTGATTCCCAAGTAACTATAAGCCCTACCTAAACCAAACTTGCATGGAGGATGCATCTAGGGATGGACACTACCAGACTTGCTTC
>PRKT01000074.1:1472037-1494104 GCA_003671525.1 Saccostrea glomerata
GTAAACTATAGTTAACAACGTTAATCTATATTTTACATCTGTAAACTATAGTTAACGCGATAATCTATGTTTCACAACCGTAAACTATACTTAACACCGAAAACTATCATTTGCGATTGCAAAACATAGATTATCTGATAAATACAGTTTCACGATTTGTAAACTATAGTTTACAAACCGTTAACTATAGTTAGCAATCTGATAAATATAGTTTCACGATTTGTGAAACTATGATTAACAACTCTTAACTGTGGTTTACGATTGTAAACTATAGTTTACAACCGTGAATCTATGTTTATCAACAAAATCTATTGTTAACGCTTTATTCAGACAGATAAACTTAGATTAGCATTCGTAAACTATAGTTAACGACCGTTAAATATAGTTTTACAGATGAAAACTATACTTAACGAATCGATAACTATACTTAACGAATCGTTAACTATAGTTTACAGTCGATAAACCTAGTTTATCAATTGTGAAACTAGGTTTATCTCATTTTTGTGAATTTGGCGTGCCATACATACATGTCCACGATTTCTCATATCTAAATGAAGTGAAGTTTCTTTAAAAAAAAAAAAGATTTAAGTCTCCTGTGTGTAGGTTTAGTTCACAACTGGTGAAGTTTTACAGTGGTATAAATGTACATTTCTATGGAGGAAAAATAGTTTAAACCACTGATGAAGTATGAAATACAGCAAGCCCAATGTGATCCAGATGAGCGATGTGGCCCACACATGGACCTATTATAATATAATATGGGTGTCATGTGCACCCGAATTTTAGGGATCATAATAAAAATAAAAGTAACCCTCCAAAACTTGATTTTTTTGGTGGAGGATTCGACAAAATCCATTTCTTGCCAAAAATTATTTATCATCAAAACTTTTCTTTGCAATATAATTGCCTGTCGTTTCGGTTGGACCTCGGAGTCATTTTTTTAACTTTTGAAATATGAAGATATTTTTAGTATAGCTTTATGTATAAAACAATTTTTCAAAGTAATCTTTTCTTGTACTTTTGAAATATTAAGATATTTTTAAATTTATAGTATAGCTTAATTCATGTATAAAAACAATTTTCAAAGTATAACAATAATATCTTTACATGAATTTATAACTTGTGTGCATCTTACGGGAGTGTGTGTGGGGTGGGGGTGGAGTGTCGGAACGTAGTCCCGACCCCCATTTGTTAAAATTCTTACAGTATACGTAAATGTAAACTAAAGATACTAGAGGTACTGTGAGCAATGAGCTCACTAAATGATACCCCGCCTCCCATATGAATATAATGGCATTGTGTCCATGTTTTGCTCTGGAAACGGACGGACAGACGGACGGAAGGAAATACCGATTACTATATACCCTCCCACTTTTCAAGCGGCGAGGGGTATAAACATTTCAATACAATTAATTATTAGTCTCATTAAACCAGAAGTGAACAGAATGCAAAAACACGTAGCCCGGTCTGACCTGAAACATCAGAGGTGGGATCAGGTGCCGATGAGAAGTAAGAATCCCTAGAAGAGTCAATTAATTATATTAGCCCCCTTCCCCTTAGAATCACCACCACCATGCATACACTCGTGAAATATTAATAAAGATTTTGGATTCAAGGTTTTATGGTAACCTCAACCCCTACCCCCTATATTTTTGCATATTATATTTATGGCACGCCAAATTCACAAATATGAGTAAAACATAGTTTCACAGTAGATAAACTTGGTTTATCGGTTGTAAACTATAGTTTACGGACTGTAAACTATAGTTAACAACGTTAATCTATATTTTACATCCGTAAACCATAGTTAACGCGATAATCTATGTTTCACAATCGTAAACTATACTTAACACTGAAAACAATCATTTGCCATTGCAAAACATAGATTATCTGATAAATACAGTTTCACGATTTGTAAACTATAGTTTACAAACCGTTAACAATAGTTAACGATCTGATAAATATAGTTTCACGATTTGTGAAACTATGATTAACAACCCTTAACTATAGTTTACGATTGTAAACTATAGTTTACAAACGGTGAATCTATGTTTATCAAAAAAATCTATTGTTAACGCTTATTACAGACAGATAAACTTAGATTATCATTCGTAAACTATAGTTAACAACCGTTAAATATAGTTTTACAGATGAAAACTTTACTTAACGAATCGTTAACTATAGTTTACGATTTGTAAACTATAGTTTACAGTCGATAAACCTAGTTTATCAATTGTGAAACTATGTTTATCTCATTTTTGTGAATTTGGCGTGCCATATATATTGTCATAGGCGCTTGGTTTCAAGATGGTGTATTTTGACAGAATAGTATTTTACTACATAGATTCATTTTAAAAAATCTCTAAAATTAGTATTTCAAAAGAAAATGTCACATTTAATTCTGTATATCTAAATTAATTAAGACACAATTTAATTTTTTATTTTTTATTTTAACAAAACCAGTGTATTCTAGTAAGTCAATACACAAAATACACCATTGGTGGACATCAAGTCATGACAAACCAATCCACCCACCCTTTCCATTATATATATATACCAGCTTTTAAATGTGCCGCTCTTTTCCTTCATGAATATTCATAATTTGTTTACATCCTGAACAATGAGTTTGCAAATAAACTGGGTCACTGACGTCACGAGTATTATGAAATACCCATCGTGTCCATGACCGATTTCAGCAAAAACTCTGAAAGATTAAAAATCTGCAGATATAAAATATATAACCGAATAAACAATATTTGTTTTAAAATTAAGGGTATATTTTAACTGATTCAAAAATTAGAAATAAGGAGAATTGGCTCCCCTTTTGGTACCTCAAGAGCACTTTGGTTAACCGGCTGTCAGTGCGCATGTGTTTCAAATAGCTGAGTCGTGTGAGATAGTGGATTTACAATTGCACAGAATAAACCAAGAAAAGCACGATTTAGCAGGTAAAATTTTCACTTTAACTTTTAAGAAATGAATGTATCTTTTATTCTTATCAAACCTTTTGAGTTGTCATTTTCTTTTTTAGTAAATATATCATTTTCTTAGGTACCTTGCTTATACATTACAGTGTTACTGTTAGTGTATCACTTAGACACTCTGCATGTACTCTGTAGTTAATACAATGTATGTCTGCATGCATACTTTTATAACTATAATTTTATATATAAATTAATTGATGTGATATTATTTGATTTGGGTTGAGGGCAACATTGATTGTCTAAAGGAGTGAAATATGCGGAATATTAGAAATATATGTCTATATGATGCCTGATATATGGATGAGTTAATATATATGTAATTTAATTATGTGCGAAAAGTATAATGTGACATGACAGACATGATATAGTATCAGCAAAAGCTAGTACATTTATATACAATAGTACTGTTATACTTTTTAAATGTGAGTATTTCTCAAGACCCTGCTGTCCCTGCATATTACAGATGTGGACCATGTACAGTGAATATAGTATAGTCTGAAATATCTGACATTTTCCAGGCCTTTTAACGAATCGTAAAAAAGCATGGAAAATGTCAGATATTTTGGACTATGAATATACACGCAGCATTTCGGTGATGTTTCTGTTAAATACTCCAGTATACTGATAAAATCATGTATGATCCCTACATTCTACAGAGTTATTTTATTCCAAGAAATGCGCATTATGCAATATGTTAAGTCCATGTTTTTAGCTCACCTGAGCTTGGGTTAACTATGTAAGGCTCAAGTGAGCTTTTCTGATCAAAATTTTCCATTAATTGTCTGTCCCTTTTTTGGCATTGTTGTCATTTATTGCCGTCAACTTTTCACATCTTCATTTTCTTCAAAATCACAAGGAAAATTTCAATCAAACATTATGATGCAAGAAAAATCTTTAAAAATTCTTCTAAAGAACAGCAAAGTCTAATCTAATCGTATTCATATGAAAGCATCACCAGGTAGTGTCACAGTGACTCAATTTTGTTAGTATCATGACCCCCAGGGGTAGGCTTGGGTCAAAATGGGAGAGCAAATTTTATAGAGGAGACTTTGGGTAGGATTGGGCCACAATATATCTTATTTTCTACACAGGGATATACAGGGGGAAAATCTATTGAAGAACAAATGGGTCATAGTCACCCAGGTGAGCACTGTGGGCCCCGGGCCTCCTAATTTTTTTTTTTTTTGAGCTTTCTTCTGTTGTTAGCGCTGGGAAATTTGAAGGAAAAGATAGGCATTGCATGGTTTAATAAAACCTTACAGGGAAAGAAGCAAGGGGTATATGTTTTCAGGCCAGGTTATGAGATAATTTGTGGGGAGAGTAGCACTAGTAGCAGCAGCTGTGCAGGTTAATTGCCATTGTCGGAAGTCCCTCACATCACCAATCTCAAAGCATCCGCTTTGTCATAAGGCAAAGTACATGGATGTAGTCCATATCATTTTGTTGCTGAATTTAACTCAGAGAAAGAGAGCTAGAGTGTTCATAAATTTTGATATGATGAAAAGAGTGTTGAAAATTTAAAACTAAATTTATAAAACTTTGTAAATTTTTTTGTTTGAAACTTTTCAATATACTAGTAATTAATTTAATTATAATGCTAGTAATTAATTTAATATGCATAAGTCATTGTCTGACTTAATTGTCAAACTTAGGATTTTTTATGCAATATAAATTATGATAAATAAAAAAGAAAGGTACAAGAAAAAAGAAAAATGAAATTAAAAGACAGCATTAATTCTCTTTGCAGTCCTCTACCTATCAAAAGGTTTAACCCAGTTTTTCCTTGTTAAGTGTATGAATGTTATTGTCACTACTTGTTTTATCGGGCCTCTCATCCTGTGACGCAGTGTTTTGTTATCAATATAATCCTTTATAGTTAAATAGACAGAAAGCCCGGAGAAAGTTTGTGATGAAAAGTATAGTTTTGCTCCTCCTTGTTCATTGATTTTTGTAATAAACGCCAATACAATGATAAATGGTTGTTCACAATTAGAGGGAGGTCAGTATATGTAGTACTCTAGGTCAAGGCTTTTTTATATATATATATATATAACATGTTCAAAATATTAATATAATACTTTTGATAAATGGGTCATGGATAAATGATTCACACCCTGACTGTAAGTGTGTATAGGCAATGTATATCTACAAAAAATAAATATACTGAAAAACATGCAAATTTCAAACTGAATTAATTTACTACTAAGTAATGTACAAAATTTCAATTGGTGCATGCATGATTTTGTTAGGGGAAAAGATTTTTTAAGTACAGTTTTAATTAAACTTGGAAATTTACAAATTAATCTGGAAAATACAAAATGTGTATTAAAAAATGAGTTATACATGTTCATGTAGTACTAAGTCTTGCAATATATAGACATTTTGTAGAAATAATAAGTGAATTGGGCTACTCTGTTTTCTGATCATGTCTGATTGAACATGTTCAAGGTCAGGTACAAGTTTATTATTACTGACTTAAATGTTACATATATTCTGAATCTGCAGGGGTGTGAGGCCTATTAAATATATGATTGTTAAAAATTAATATTGACATACTCTCTTTTAAGTTGAAAACAAAATACATTCAGACATGAATAAATTTTAGCTTGAGTAAATGAAACGATAATAAAAAGCCTTTTCCTTTAATTTTTTCTTGAGGAGAAATTTTATATGGGTAACTCTTGCTACTGTCCACTCCAAATAACGTAAATATGGCGAGGGTATTACAATATTTACATTAACTTGAAAAGACCAACCATTTACTGTGTGTATACACTGTTGAGTCGCTCTTAAAGAAAAATCATTACTGTACGTGCTAAGCATTATTGGGACGTACTATACTTCGAATAAAAAACTTGAATAGTTAAAGTCCACTTCAGGGCAATGTAAATGTGTGACAACTATATATGTCACGTTGTAAGGCAAGTTTATAGACCGTGACGCCATCATCGAATTACATAAAATAAAATTTTCCTTCTAAAGTGCCAGGTGCCTATTGAAGTAGGTGGTTCACCTCCCCATTAATTACCATTATTTGTTATGCTTCAACTATCACCAGAAATTCTACTAGCAGCTAAAGATAGATGTGATGAAAAGTCAAAATGAAATCCAGGATAATGTATGCATCACTCCTTAAAATCCTTTCTCAATATATCCAAAAATGTGGGATTTCGTCAGATTTTTTTTTTCCTGAATTTTTTTTCATGGCAGCAGGCTGAAATGTACCAGCTGGTATATAATTTTAAAATGTACAAAAAATAAAAATTTTTCTTTGTTTGAAAAAATAAAATAATTAATGCCCTAGTCAAAACTGAAAAATTACAGATATCTGAACTTCAACAAAAACAGTTTTGAAATTCTGTGACTGAATTATGGAGCTCTAAACACGCCAGTCAAAGTATGATTGATGATGGGGGTAATAATAGTATATAAAATTGATAGTAATCGTACACTGGGTGTAGGCCCGGTATGCTATAACATACACTTGACACAGAAAATCAGGTTATACTGAACCAGCAAAGTTTCGGTGCATAGGTACTGAGTTATGCATCCATTAACATTGTGTTTACCAAATATACACGTGCTTTAATGTGTGCCTTCCCCCTGATAAATCAGTTATATAAACTAAAGTAATTAATGGTCAGGTGGGAGCTTTAAAGTATATCTGATTTTTTGTGTTATTTGAATAAGGAAAACTTTGTCGCAAATGAACGATTGTTTTTGTGTAATTATAAATCAATAACCATTTAACAGATATATTTGCTTACTGGTAATTTATCATAGGTTCTCTTAGGTTTTGCTTGTAGTTAAATGACAAAAAGGATATTTTTTTATTAAAAGTAATTTTTTAGGGAAATTATCAGCATTAAAAATAGGTACAGTATACATAATGGCAGAACATTTAATTACCCTTTGCGTAAGAAATCTGCACATTTTGCTAACTAGCACATTTGTTTCAAAAACTGAAAAGAATTTGGTTGTATATTCTGAAAATGAAGTATAAAAACTTTACTTCAACTGAAAATTATTTCAAGAGCGTTGCATGATTCAAGCCGATATTTTTTTAAATGATAAACTGGAGCTTAAATTAAAATGAGGGGGTATTATATTAAGTTACAAGGAAGATCTAAATCTGTAAATTTTTCTTTCAGAATCCAACAAAATGTACAAGCCCCTGGAGTTACCTCCCTGTAAGATCTGTGATGGCGAAGCCTCAGGAATTCATTATGGACTCAACACCTGTGAAGCCTGCAAGGTCAGAGTTCATTTGAGTGTCCACGTTTACCTTAATAGCTAAACACAGGGGGCTTTTGGGTAAATTAACTCTGACTGTTTGATGGGATGTTTTCAAAGTAGAAAAAAAATCAATTTTAAGGTTAGTTATGAACTATAGTTATAGGAATGTTTTTTGAGCTATCTCGGAATATGGAGTGACCAAAAATATGAAGAGGAATTCTAATTCACCCAGAAAATTAAAGTTCAAACTTTTAAAACTACATGCAAAATATCTTTAATTTGCTTTTAAGAAGACAATTTCATGAACAAGAAAGCTTTTTGAAAAAAATAATTGTGTGCAATGCATCATAATCTTAGGGCTTTTGGGAAAGATTAAAACCAAAAATATTAATTCATCACAAATTGTTTTTTTTTAATCTTCTACAGGCGTTTTTTCGCCGAGCTGTGATGGAGAAGGATAAATATCAATGTGCAAAGGATAAGGACTGTAAAATTATCAACAGGAAGAATTTAAGTACCTCAAGACTGTAATTGAACAATTATGTAACTTTAAATTTATCCTCTTTTCTTTTAACCCATTTGGCATTGGATAAGATTAAAAGATTAAAAAAAAAATTTAGAATATGTATCATAATAAGGTTATTGAAATAAGATCAAATTAAGTACATGTACTTATAAGAAGAAAAGACAATTACTTGTGATTAGTGTCAAGGAAAGCACGTGTGTGTGTGGTCATAGGAACTGGGCTAAGGGCAGATGTACCCAGAATATGAATTTGCTACTATAGAGTTTTAAAGAAAAAAAATTACCACTTTATTACTATGCCCCTAATAATTGCCTCCCATGACCCTTTTTTGTTTGTCAAGGAATTTTTGCTTGAAATAGCTCCATCCTTCCAAAACTTAGAATGGTTGGGTGTGCCTCCCTCCCCCCCCCCCCCCCCCCCCCCCCCCCCCCCCCCCCCCAACCCCCCGCCTCCCCAAAAAAAAGGGGAAGGGAAAAGGGTATTGAAATTGATTTTTAAATCCTTTGTGTGAATGAATTATTTGATAATTCTTTAATCATGTTAATTGCAGATTAAAATTTCATGTAAACAATATAAATTTGCTTTTTAGCTATGAGACATGGACGCTACACTGTTGCCATTCGAACCAAAACTATCCTGGAAGTAAAGCAACTAAAACAAAAAGCTGAAACCATAAATCACATAACTGGTCTGGGCACACCCCAGTTAGAAATCCCTTACACAAATGAACCTTTTATCCCAAAACTAGACAATCTCATCTCCATAGAGACAGCTGACTCCCTCAACCAAGGGTCAGACAACTCTGTCGTGTCCATGGAAACATCTCACAGAGGCTCCATCCAGAGTATTTCATCGCAGTCATCAGACACCACTATAGATTTCATCACATCCCCTGCAGACTTCATGACCCTGTCACCCCCTCAGTTACAAATGGACTGTTTGGCAGATTCCGACATGACGTCATTATTTGAAGATTTATCATCATCATATACACAACCAGAGTCACAGCAGACGCCCATAAAACTGGAAGATTTTGCCGACTCCTTATTAGATCAGCCAGAAACAAATTCCTTTGACATTTTGGAAGACCTGAATGTGTGCCTTCCAGATGTTTGTCCTGAGGTGGAAGACAAAAAAGAGATGCAAGACAATCCTGGTAAATATTCTGAATTTTCAAATGGTTATTAAATTAATGGAGTTACGGTTGAACTTCAGTGTCTCAAACACTGATATCTCAAATACCATGGGTATTTCAAAGTGATTTGGAAGTTCCAACCCACTTATTTTTTAAATATTTACTCTTAAATCTCAATTCCCTAGATGTCTTGAAGTTTTCTTTATTGGTCCTATTAAGTTCAAGATAACAATATTTGACTGTACGAGTAAATTCTATTGAACAAAATAAATGTATTAACCAATAATACCTTAAAAATTTTCAAAATGATTGACATATACTGGTAATTATTTTTTGTAATAGCTTCACCTACAAGAAGAAGTGCCAGGATAGCGGAGAAGCGACGGTCCACTCTACAGGAATTCAGACTGGATGATGATCCATGGCTCTCCACCATAGATCCGGATTTCTTCACAGCGACAGAAGATGTGGTGGTCCCCATAGCCAAAAAACAGAGATCCAGTCAGTCAGAGTTTGAAATGTCTGTGGATGAAATGGAGCAGATGATTTGGACTCTTGTCTGGAGTCAGGATCAAATATATCCGGAATACATCAACTCCTTTGACAAAGATTACATTAAAAAGCTGCATAGTGAATATTCGGTAAGATGTTCCACTAAGAAATATAAAAAAAATGTGATTTAAGTTTCAAACTAAACCTTAAAAAAAAAATTAATCCCATTTTCCTTTAAATTACTGGGTAATAAATTTGAATTTTTTTTTTAATTTTGTCTTTTTAGGAGAAATACAATATGAAGAATGAGTTCTTTGGCTTGAAGAAATTACTGTCTCCTGAGGAATTTAACAGTTTTTACCTGGCCACAGGTATTGATGTGGACGGCCGCATGGAGATGCTCAAGAAGGCCATTGAACAAATCCAGCAAGGCATCATCAAGTATATCTCCTTTGCCAGAATCATTCCTGGATTTGAGGATCTTCCAACTGATGACAAATTAGCTCTAATTAAAGGTGGGTGATCAGAGGAACAAATGCTCTATAAACTGATTAAACTAGCAGGTTTATGATTTTATTTTTTTCTGTAGAATCTAATTGCAATTGTATGTGTTCAACTTGTAAAAAATAACTTTATGATGTCTAAATTATCACAATTTCATAAATTGGCCCTACTGGGAAAGAAAATGCTCTTTGAGACTGCTATTTTCCTTCTGTACTGTATTTCAAAAACTTTCATGCAAGAGAAAATTTAACAGGATTAGTCTAAATATGGTGACATTTTCAGAAAACCAGAAGAACTTTTAGTTCTTGAGAAATATTTGATATAGTCCCTTCTTCTTATTGTAGCCTCCCGTTTTGAGTACTGGTTAATGGGTGAACACTTACACATCAACACCGAGATGAAGGTCATTTATTACCCCGACACCAAGGCTCAGCTCACCAGGGATGACATCATCATGATCTTTGGGGAACCAGAAGCCGTAGACCAATGTATCGAGTTTGCTGCATCCTTACAAAAACTCAAGTTAACGTACGAAGAAGTAGCAGTCCTCAAAGCCATTATCATCACCTTCAGAGGTAAAACAAAAAATCTGCTCTATAGTACATACTGTTTTAATAAAACTCCCGAGATACTCCTCCTTATCAAAACGTATATCAAACATGAAAATCTGATTCTTAAGTAAAAAAAAATTACACATTTTTTTTGTTACATCTATGTAAATGAGATTCAAGAATGGTTAAAGAAGGTAACTTTAATTTTGTTTCAGTTTTGTTTTATAAGTGAATTTTATGTTTAAGATGTGTAAAGGGAGGTAACTTAAATTTGTTTCTGACTTACCTGAGCAAAGGGAGGTTAACTTTAATTTGTTTCTGACTTACCTGAGCAAAGGGAGGTTAACTTTAATTTGTTTTTGATTCACAGACAGGGAACCCTTACAGTGTCCAGAAAAAGTTGAAGCAGTCCAGTGGAAGCTGGTACAGTGTCTGAAATACTTAATAAACAAATTCCACAAAGGGGAGCCCCATCGCTTTTCATCTTACATGGACAAACTAATCACCATGAGACAACTGACTGAAATCAACCGGAAAGTGAACGGTAGAATGGAGAGTCTGCATCTGTCCATCATGAAGAGGTATCCTCTAGTGTACGAGTGTATTTCCCATGATGCAAGAGAAACCCAGAGAGATGAGGAAAATCACAAGGCTCAACTCGACTTCATCAAGGAGACTTGTACTACCTAGTTAAGTTCTCTGTACACTGAGAATATACAGTATTTCTTAGTATTTATCACATATTGGAAAGTTAGTGGAGTTGTCCATCACTTTTTCATAATTAAAGATCAGTTGTTTTTCATCAATTTCATGAATATTTTGTTCATGTAACAATCTAGAATAAATTCTTTATTGTGGAGAGAGTAGATAGATTCGTAACTAAAATTTTTTATCAATATGTTACAAAGTAAAAGATACCTGATACTATTTAGGAATATGGACTTGGAGTGAATTGTGTGTGCAGATTCTCTTTAGTGTATAGTTGACATCAGTATATTCAAGTTGTAGAAATACTGTAGGCATACTTATTTTTTGCAATGATCTTATTTTGCAATTTTTTTTGGCACTAACATTACACCATAAAAATTATGATACATGTACATGTATCTGACCATCTTATAAATGTGCTCTTGTTTGAAAGAACTGAAAGGTATTATTGGATATTTAGGTTTTTGTTGAAAGATATATTCAACTTTCATTTGCAATAAAATAACTATGTTTACAGTATATATTTCAAAGTATAGATTAAAAGTGTTGAACATGTAGTTAAGTATAGATAAGTAATATTAGGTTTTAAAAGTAAATAGGTTTCTGCATTTTAAAGTGTGATTTAGCATACACAGATTTTGAGTTAGATTGCTTTATGCTGTTGAGAGTTATGATTTGTTGTGGATATTAATAAGAAATGTATGTTTTGTTTCTACTTAACCTTTCCTGCTTATTGATTATAATTGAATTAGAAAGTATATTCTACAATGTATTGGAATGAATAAAAAAACTCCTTGGTGGGTTTTTATATGAATTCTAGTGATTAATTGTAAGCTGAATCAGCCATATAAATAAAGAAAATTAATAATCATTGCAATTTATCTCTTCCATAAAATTTGTTATGTGTTATTCAATTATGTGTTATATTATTTTTTTAAATCTATGTTTGTTTTTGTTGATGTTAAAATCTATCCCCAAAACCTTTTAAACACCTCATTTTTAACAGTATCAAATATGTCTTTGATATTCGGTTACCCAGTACAGTGTATTTAATTTCTCAGTTATCACACTTGAAAGTGAAATAATTAACCCAAATTCGACAACAGTTTTATTAGGTCTTGCTTGTTTTAGACAATAAACACAGTTCAACTTCAATATCTCAAATACCTGGGATATGTAGAAGTGAGTTAATAGCAGTCCAAAATCCCTTTTCTGTATATAACCCTTGTTATCTGGAATCCTTGGATATCTAGAAATTTTATCTTTGTATTGTTTTGAATAACAAGGTTTGACTGCAATTGGAAAATTGTTTGATTATCCTGATTTTATACTGTATGTAGCTTTATAAAACAAACCCATTGGATTTCAGTCTTAAAATTTTATGAAAAAATAAGGATCTACCCATGGACAAAATCCCAGCTGTGTACAATGATCAGTGTTTAAAGATAATACCGGTAAATGGCTTTTGTGCAATTTGCATGAATTACTTAAGCTGCCATTTTGAACAACAACTATTTAATTGTCCTCAAAATATATTATTTATTAATTGTTGAAGAATTTTATTTATGTGCCATTTGTTTTATGATTTTGCATCTATAAGTATTAAAACATTTCTTTCCAAGATATAAAAAAACGAGCAAGTTGGGGCATTTACTTAGTAAATATTGTTGAATTGTTATACATTTTTTCTATACATTTCAATTTTAATATACTAAGAATCATTTTTGTACATAAATATATACATTATTTGTTGACTGTTTCTTTTTTTAACCTCATGCACAAGAAGGCATAGGTATCAAATTTTTGTTTGCATAAATAAAAGTTTGAAAAATTAAGTTTGACTTCTTTTGTTTGCTCTTTTAGAAGGTTGTTCAGTGTTATATTGACTCTATTACAAATTATACAACCATTAAGCATGCGTGATGCCAGGGTAGCTGAAATTTCTTCATTGATAAATACCAATCCTTTTTTCATCATATGAAGTTTTCAAGCTGATGCCTTATATGCATGTAAATCTTGTGTGGCTATCTTAATGTTTTGAGGCAAGTGGATGGAGACTTTTGAAATTTACATGGGAGGCCTTGTGTATAATTTAAATCTATTAGAAAACATTTTTAAAATCTAAATTTACAATTTTTATTTCACAATGAAATGGAAATATAAGGATTCACTGTCTAGTTAGTAGAGTGTGCCAAGGGACATCAATGATAGTTAGAAATGTGGAATAATTTATGCATTCCCGGCTTCATCTGTTATGCAAATTATCCCATGTCTCCAACTATCATTGATGCTCTGGCATACTCTACTAACTAGACAGTGATTCCTTAAATAACTATAACCAATGATTTTAACCTGGTCTTATCACTGAACAATAGGCCCATTACTCATCTGAGCACTAGGATAAAGAAATGTAGAAATTTTGTATTCAAAAGTTTAAAATCCAAAAGTGGTCCCAACCTATGCAGGCTAATTGCTAGCTCCTCTGAGGAAAGATTTTAACGATTTTTTTCCTTTAATATTAATTCTCATGTAATACTTTTCCAGAAGCACTGGAACAAATTTGATCAAACTTGAAATATAGCATCTTTAGGTAAAGGGCATTCAAGTTTGTTCAAATAAAGGGTCATGTTCGTTCAAGGATGAGTGTGGCTTTTTCATATTAAAAAAAAAAAAATGAACCCTTTACCCAAAAATGTTTCTTAGTTTGGTTGCAATAAGTTCAGTGGTTTTTGAGAAATTTAGAAAAAGGGAAAAGTTTACAGATAGATGTTGGACAAAACATTATTATAAGAAGAGGCCCAGGGGCCTCATCGCTCACCTGAGTACTGTGGCTAGGAAAAAAGCAAAAGTCTGTTCAGTATTAAAAAGCTTAAATGCATGAGTGGTGACACTTTGATCCCCCATCCTACAACCGGGGGACATGATTTGAACAAACTTGAATCTACACTACCAGAGGATGATTCCACATGATTTTCATTTTCCATGGCCCAGTGGTTCGTGAGAAGATTTTTAAAGATTTTCTCTATATATTCCCTATGTTTAACTTTGACCCCTTGTAATGGCCCAATACTACCCTTGGAGGTCATGATTTGAACTAACTTAAATCTAAACTACCAGAGGATGCTTCCAAATGAGTTTCATCTTTCCTGGACAAGTGGTTCTTGAGAAGAAGAATTTTAATGATTTTCCCTATGTATTCCTTTGTAAAACTTTGACCCCCACATAAAACCCCACCTACCCCTGGGTGTCATGATTTGACAAACTTGAATCTCCACTACAATCTTGGATGCTTCCACATTAGTTTCATCTTTCCTGGCCAAGTGGTTCTTGAGAAGAATTTTATGAATTTCCGTACATGTACGTATTCCTATGTTAATCTTTGACCCCCACATAATGTCCCCACCCTATCCCTGAGGGTCATGATTTGACAAACTTGAATCTAAACTACCTGAGGATGCTTCCACATGAGTTTCATCTTTCCTGGCCCAGTTGATCTGGAGAAGAAGATTTTTAATAAAATCCATTATTTTTTCACTAATTCATAATTTTCTTTCCTTAAAAGAGGGCATGGCCCTTGATCTGAACAAACTTAAATCCCCTTTACCCAAGGATACTTTGTGGCAAGTTTAGTTGAAATTGTCCAAGTGTTTCTTTAGAAGAAGATGAAAATGTGAAAAGTTTACGACAACAACCACGACAGACAACAAACAAATTTTGATTAGAAAAGCTCACTTGAGCCTTCGGCTCAGGTGAGCTAAAAACTCACTCAAGCCTTTGGTCCATGTGAACTGAAAACTCACTTGAGCCTTTGGTCCATGTGAGCTAAAAACTCACATGAGCCTTTGGTCCAGTTGAGCTAATAATATTTCAAAAGATTCAACAACACACCACTCTCTTCATTTTAATAAAAACTTCCTTGAAACTCAAGTATTCGGTCATATTTATTTTTAATAAAAGGAAATATGAGTCAGTTATCGGTCCCATATGATTCATTTGTACAACCATGTAATGTCTTCTATTTACTCTACAAACATGTGAATAACAGCATAATACGTAACAATCATTGGAAAAGCATAATCACTCAATTCTTAAACAGAAGACTGATGTACAAATTAGTCATCTTGGTTCAATATTATACTTTCATACACAAATAACAATTGGTCAATATTTGGAATGTAAATTTGAAAAATATGTTAGTACATGTATCACAATGATACATGTACAACAAACATTTAGCATGAAGATTTAGATAGAAAAACAAAATAGGGGAGTGAGCTAAGGATTTCATTGACAAATGTTGACACCCAAGATTTAATTGCTATATAAAGATACTTGTGTGGTATTTTGAGTACATCATGCATACAACATTTTTACTATTCGAAAAACATTATTTTATGATTGAGTAATTCCTAGCTTTTTACTGGCTGATATCCAATACATATGTAATGTAGAAAGGCTCTACATTATATTCACTTCCACCTGATCTTCCAGGTGAATATAAGAATTCTTCTGCTTGGACTACAGGAGTCTTGGGACTCCTTGACAAGAAATAGATTGAGTCAATAAATTATGAAAAACAAATTCAATTTTTTCCCTTCTCTCATAGGCACTACATGTATATATGCCAAATTTAGTTGAAATTGGTTCAGCAGTTCTAGAGAAAAAAAAATAAACCTGATCATGATTAAATGTAAACATTGATTGATGATGCATGGGACAGAAAAAAACAGACAGCAATAGGTGACCTATGTGACTTAGGTATCCTAACAAGAAGTCTGTGAGCCAATGCTCACTAGTAATACCCCCGCTCTAATGTGAACATACACATAATGTTATATGTATACCTAAGTTCAGTGCCAAGCAGATGCATGGATAAATAGGAAGGTGACATCAGATTCATATAAAATTAAATCCCACCATATAGCGTACGTCAACAAAATATGTGCTAAAATTTCAAGCATCTCTAATGAGTAGATGCTGAGAAAACTATGACCAAAAATATGTTACAGACAGAAAGACAGCTAGACAGACAACAGATTCATATAAAATTAAATCCCACCATATAGCGTACCTCAACAAAATATGTGCTAAAATTTCAAGCATCTCTAATGAGTAGTTGCTGAGAAAACTGTGACCAAAAATATGTTACAGACAGAAAGACAGCTAGACAGACAGACAGACACACAAGGGTAAAACAGAATACCCCCCCTCTCACTCTTGGAGCAAGTATAAAATGAGACAGAGAGCCAGTAGGATGGATGATAAATATGACAAACAACCTTTCTCTGTTGGTTGACATGTTTTTCATAATTAATGTTCTCATGACCTTGATGTATGACCTTCACCTAGTGTAAAACAAGGACCTTGACTTTCCACAAAAATTTAACAGCTAACAGTCATTGGACAGACAGACCAAAAACATACAGTATACCTCTACTTTCTTATCTTAACAACAAATAAATTCTCAAGGATCAATTCATTCAACAAATCCTCATTGAGATTCAAATTACTACTACTTGTTATAATGATCTTACTGTTTAAGTTCTGAAATTCTATCAATAAGTATATGGTTAACACATTTTAAAATCCCTTTCATTTTTAGATCTGTCTATTTGCACCATGCATTTTTGGAGGTTAGAATATTCAATGACAGAGTAGAAATCACAAAAGCTGCTGCATATTTAATTTCTCACTACATCTACTACACCTGTGGTAATTACTCTTTCGGTCAATATCACATGATAAATATGAATGGTATTCACTGAGTTACTGGCAGTTTTACTGAGTCTTCAGTTTTGACATGGTCTCCCCTAGCGCCTCGTATATCAGAGGATATTCCTTAATTATGTCCAGGGTGTAATCATCTAACTGTTTTTTCTGGGATTTTTGACGTAGTTCACTCAGGTCTCGTAAATCCACAAGAATTTGCAGGCACTGAGAAAACTTTCGGGGTTCATCCGGATGAAAGAGTTCCAATAGATACTTCAAACACTGGATCAGTCTCCACTGAACGGATTCAACTAATTCCGCATCATCCAAGGCACTGCGATCTACAATCACAATACATTGAAATGAAACACATATAAAAACATAGTAAGGTACATTAAATTCCTCATTCTAATAAGAATACAATAACATGTATGCTTAACATAGACTTTGTTATCTTTTGCACACAAAATAATTAACTTTTAAGGTCAGAATTTATAATCATTAAAATTTGATATTTTATGGTACTTTCAAAACAAATATACATATTGCATATTTGGAAGCAATGAATCATGAATTGCAGTCTACAACAAAGGGTATGATGAGATGAATATCACCTGTCGAAGAAAAATCTTTAATACCTCATCTACCAGGGTATCAAATGGCTGGAACGTTTTACTTTTTTTTTTACGTATAAGTTACTGTATTTAACATAAACATTCCTTACAAATTCATGATGCACTCAAACATGTTTTACATTAAATTATGACCAGCAATTGGTTTCCTCCATCAGTAAAAATCTTATAATATACCTCTTGAGAACAGAACGATGCCTCGCAATAGTACAACCTCTTGGTACATAAAGTTCATATTTAGCAGTGTGTTGAACATTTTCAGCGTTTCTTCTGAATGAGATTGTCCAAATAGCTTGCCCTGGTTTTCAAATGTCATCTGAATTTCATTCCCGATGGAGGCCTTGACTTCTGGGTGGTAGTGAGTAAAATGTCCCAGGATCCAGTATTCATGCTCACCATCTGAAGCAGAAGTCTTGTATAAGACTGTAGCTCTACTGGTTTGTACAATGTACTGGTAAAAAAGGGGAGGGGGTAAAGATTCAGTTTTACATTTTAACAGAATCATGTTTTCTGTTGTCTTCTAAATTTGAACCATAAGTCCATAATTTTTAGATAAAATCAAATTTTTGGACAGTACTACATTTTTCTGAAAAAGACCAAAACCATAGGATGTGTAGAATTTTGAACTGGGACAGTCCGACACCAATACCAAAGATACTGTAAAATCACATAGTAATACATGCTTTTATTGGTGGGTGCAAATTTTTGAGGTTTGAGCAAAAAAATTTATATGTGAGGATTTGATTTCATGGTTGAAAAAGTGTTGAGTAGTAATGCTTATTAAATTTTACATTTCGTGGTGGTCATGAATTCGTGGGTCTCTCCACACCTCAGGAAAAAATAAACAAAATTAAATCCCTATTACAATTAGCGATTTCACTGTATTGGATGAGCTTCAGCCTTCTCAGTTTTGTTAAGATGAGCTAAATTAAAAGGGGCCAAATTTTTTTATAAGTACAAGTGTACTTACATTTAACCAGGCTGATTTTATCATTCATGCTCAGATCTGTGAAACCCTGGATACACTTGGCAAAGGTGAAGTATTTCATCAGGGATCGCTCGCGGTGACTGTACATCTTTTTCAGTAATTCCAGTCTGCCGTCAACATCTATACCTGTGGCTCGGTAGACTTTTTCAAATTCGTCCTTATCAAGCAGACTTTTAATTCCAAAGACATCTTCCTGTATCTTTTGATTGGCCTACAACAGATTTTACAAATACCTAAATACAGTAAAACATAAAAATCCATTTGCTATAAACATCAATTTATTATATGTTTGCTTTAAGCATATTTTACTGTTCTTAAAACATGCATTCATTAGGTAAGTTTGATTTAATGGCAACGAAACTAATATTTTAACAAGAGATGTTTGTAAAACACTTATGCCCCCCTCCCCAAATAATTGGATTTTTTTTAAGTCCATGAGGCATTACTCTGTCCAAAATGGCCCAATTGTACCCAAAACAGGATTTAACCTAGATATTCTTATGATAAATCTGTATACCAAATTGCATTTCATATGTGCTACCTTTGCAAAGAAAATGAAATGAAAGTGCAAATTATTGGAAATTTTCTAAGTCCATGGGGCACAACTCTGTACAAAATGGCGTGACTGGACCCAAATATGCCTTGATTGGACCCAAAACAGAACTTTGCCTAGAATTTCTCATGATAAATATATATATACCAAATTTCATTTCATTATGTGCTACTTTCTGGAAGAAAATTAACGGAAACTGCAAATTATTAGAACTTTTCTGAGTCCAAGGGGCATAACTCTGTACAAAATTGCTGGTTTGTACCTAAAACAGAATTTGACCTACATATTCTTATGATAAATCTGTTTACCAAACTTCCTTTCAATATGTGCAACCTCTGCAAAGAAAATGAACAGAAACTGACGGTTTACCAACAGACAGACCGACTAACAGACAGCAAAAAACAATACGCCTTCCCTTCTTCAAAGGGGGGCATAACAATTAAACAAGAGGCCCATGGGCAACACTGCTCACCTGAGCAATGTGGCTTGGAAAAAAGCATAAATCAGTTTATTACTGAAAAGTTGAAACCCAATAGTGGTCCCAAACAATCCTTAAAAGGGAGAGAGTATGATATGAGCAAACTTGAATCTACACTAACTAAGGATGCTTGCATATTTCTTAGACTACCTGTGGTTTTATTGCCCTTTACATTGAATTGAATTGAATTGAATTGTGGCCCCGCCCTGCCCCCAGGGGTCATGACTTAAACAAAATTGAATCTACACTACCTGAGAATGCTTCCATGTGAATAGGACTAATCATGGCTTTGCTATTTTTAAAAAGAAGATTTTTAAAGATTTTTCTACATGTTTCTATGTTAAACTTGGATTCCATGTTGTGGCCCCACCCTAACCCCAGGGGTCATGATTTGAACAAACTTTAATGTCCACTACCTGAGGATGCATCCATAACAAGTGGCCCATGGGCCACATCGCTCACCTGAGAATTTGACCATGCTTTTCTTAACCAGATTTCCCCCCTTGTAATACCTATTGTGACATCATCCTACCCCACAGGTCATAATTTGGACAATTTAAAATCTACACTACCCCAGGATGCTTCCACATAAGTTTCAGCTTTTCTGGCCAAGTGTTCTTGTCTTCTTGAGAAGAAGATTTTTAATAAAAAAAAATCCTTTATATTTCTATGTAAAACTTTGATTCCCTACTGCGGCGCCGTCCCTACCCCTGGGGGTCATGATTTGAACAATTTAGAATCTACACTACCCCAGCATACTTCCACATAAGTTTCAGCTTTCCTTGCTCAATTGGTCTTAAGAAGAAGATTTTTAAAGATTTTTCCCATATATATCTATGTTAAACTTTGATTCCCTATTGTGGCCATGCCCAACCCACGGGGGTCATGATTTGAACAATTTCGAATCTACACTACCTCAGGATGCTTCCACATAATTTTCAGCATTTCTGGCCCAGTGGTTTTTGAGAAGAGGATTTTTTAATGACACCACCCTATTTTTGTCTTTGGCTCAGGTGAGCTAAAAATATGATCATGCTTTTTGCTATTCCAGAGAAAGAGATTTTAAAAGAATTTTCCTATATATTTCTATGTAAAACTTTGATCAGCCATTGTGGCCCACCCTATCCCCAGGGGTCATGATTTGTACACTACCTGAAGATGCTTCCATAAAAATATGATCATTCATGCCTTTGCTATTCCAGTGAAGAAGATTTTTAAAGAATTTTCCTATATATTTCTATGTTAAACTTTGATGGCCATTGTGGCCCTGCCTTACCCCCAGAGGTCATGATTTGAACAAACTTGAATCTACACTACCTGAAGATGCTTCCATATAAATATGATTATTCATGCCTTTGCTTATTCCTGAGAAGAAGATTTTTAAAGAATTTTCCTATATATTTCTATGTAAAACTTGGATCAGCCATTGTGGCCCCGCCCTGTCCCTGGGGGTCAAGATTTGAACAAACTTGAATCTACACTACCAAAGGATGCTTCCCTATAAGTTTCATTTTTCCTGGCAAAGTTGTTCTTGAGAAGAAGATTTTAAAAGAATTTTTCTATATATTTCTATGTCAAACTTTGCGATTGATTTGCCATTGTGGCCCCGCCCTACCCCCAGGGGTCATGATTTGAACAAATCTGAATCTACACTACCTGAAGATGCTTCCATAAAAATATGATCATTCATGCCTTTGCTATTCCAGATAGAGATTTTAAAAGAATTTTCCTATATATTTCTGTGTGAAACTTTGATCAGCCATTTTGGCCCCACTTTACCCCCAGGGGTCATGATTTGAACAAACCTGAATCTTAACTACCTGAAGATGCCTCCATATAAATATGATCATTCATGCCTTTGCTAATTCTTGAGAAGATTTTTAAAAATTTTCCTATATGTAAAACTTTGATCAGCCATTGTGGACCTGCCCTACACCCAGGGGTCATGATTTGAACAAACTTGAATCTACACTACCTGAGGATGCTTCCTTTTAAGTTTCATCTTTCCTGGCACAGTGGTTCTTGAGAAGAAGATTTTAAAAGAGTTTTCCTATATATTTCTATGTAAAACTTTTATCGGCCATTGTGGCCTGGCCCTACCCCCGGGGGTCATGATTTGATAAAACTTGAATAAACGCTACCTGAGGATGCTTTCCTATAAGTTTCATTTTTCCTTGCACAGTGGTTCTTGAGAAGAAAATTTTTAAAACATACCATCAAATTTTCACTATTTCTGAATTACCTCCCCTTGAATAAGGGCGTGGCCCTTCATTTGAACAAATTTGAATTCCCTTCACCTAAGGATATTTTGTGCCAAGTTTGGTTGAGTTGGCCCAATGGTTCTTGAGAAGAAGTAGAAAATTTGAAAAGTTAAAGACAACAAGAGGCCCAGGGGCCACAGCGCTCACCTGAGCAAATCGGGCTTGAATTTACTCCCCTCCCCCCCTCCAGGTGGTCATCATTTGAACAAACTAGAATCTACACTACCTGAGGATGATTCCATATAAATATCACTAATCATATTAAGCTTTGAAGTACTTGAAATGAAGATTTTAAAAGGTTTCCCTATAT
>PRKT01000074.1:1508124-1553862 GCA_003671525.1 Saccostrea glomerata
CAAAGTGCGTTGAGTGTGTCCCAAATTTAACTCACTTTGAAAAAAATTTTCAAACTGCGTTGATTTTGTCCTAATTTTAATGCACTTCGAAAAAAATTTTCAAAGTGTGTAATTTTTTCAAAGTGCGTTGCCACAGAGGTTTAAAATTTGACGTCACAATCAGAAATCTGACGTAAAAATAGGTAACAGGAAAATCATCTTTATTTTGACATTGTGACGTCATAATGAATCGTAACAATATACCTTACATGCGTACAAATCATTGTCCAAAAGCAAGTGCCCCTTCGATTTGTTTTCCCTATAATTAATAAATAAATAAATGAATAAACGAATTAATAAACAAATAAAATATTTTAAAAAGCTTCTACTTGTTCTCTGAATAAGATAAACTGGGGTTTCCAGTTTTTATTTTAACAATGTTTAAACCTGTAACGTAGGATCCAAGCTTGCTTTAAAGTTGCTGACATGGGTTGCCTCGCACTCTCTTTAATAGTAAGTTGCGCTTTGATTGTTTGATTGAGTTCAATGTAAAACTACGCCAAAGAAAATTAATCTACAGAATTTCTTCCAAGGAAGGGGGCACATCTGTGGCCAATCTAATTGTATTAATCATGCAATTTGTATTTGATAGAGAAGAAGGTTTAGAAATTAGCTATCTTTTTAATAAATTTAAGCTTGAAATTCTTGCTAGTCGTGTGTTACATAAAACAAGTTATTAGCAGTTAGGAGATTGAAATAAAACTATGCTTCCTATACCAAAAAAATCAAGCCCCCCTGTTCAGCTATAAGTAAGTCGTACGATGGATTAGTTCTGACGCATTTCAATCGTCCTTCACCTCAATGTTTACATTCCTTGATAGACATGATCATGACATGAAACAGGTAAGTTACTTTACATTGATAACCATAGTGCACAGACACAAAATGGACGTCCTGAAAGTGAATATTCCATTCTTTCGATTCAAATGAATGTCATTGCTAATTTTTTTTGGAATTTTCTTTCAACAATATTATTTCAAAATACCCCCGGGCAATATGAATTAAAATCAAATAAATCGAAGAGAAAATAGTGCGGATTAAGCAAACAAGTCTTCAGGTCCAGTGCATGCAATGTGTGAGCACATGAAGAGAGAGAGAGAGAGATGCATATCAATATTTGCTGACAATGCTAGCCGGGTTAGTGTGTGTGGGTTTTTTTTTACTTCAGAGAAGTGTATTTGTAGACTTTGGATTTATTGGTATTCTAAAAAATCAGAATACCTCATGATATTTTGTTGTCATTAAAATAATTACTTATTTAATGTTCATAGTTCAAAAGTATAGATTCAGCTTGCCCCGAGATACTTAGATCATATACTGATATTGTACTCTAAAAACTAGGTCAGGGGGTGCATTGAATCGATTTTTTTTATCTGCGATATATAAGTATGTGCACATGTCTATAAAAACATTCAGTCCATATTTGGTGCTATATTCTGACTAATCAAAAGTCAGTAAAAATATAATTTTGTGAATGAACGCATCCTTAAACTGTTTAAAGAAGAGTAATATGAT
Organism: Saccostrea glomerata; assembly: GCA_003671525.1. NCBI lineage: Eukaryota > Metazoa > Mollusca > Bivalvia > Ostreida > Ostreidae > Saccostrea > Saccostrea glomerata. The sequence goes on from PRKT01000074.1 coordinate 1,509,679, forward strand.
GGAATAAATAGGTGTACTAAATATTGACATTTAATGAATAATAAACCTTGCCTATTCTTATGCAACAATTACTTTTTTATGAGTCATTTAAATGACGACCAGGGAAAACCCGAATAAAAAAAAAATGATGAATATGATATTTGGATTTAGTTTTCAGCACACATCACTGTATAATGTTGGAACCAAGTACAGAAAATCTGCAGAAACCAAAAGTCTCAAAAGAAGTGAAGCGCAAAGACATGAAACATGTGAAAGGCAAGAAAAGACAGAAGTACATCCCCACATCAGAGCCTTTAGAACTCCCGTTCTGTCGAATCTGTGGGAAAAAGGCTTCAGGGATTCATTTTGGAATATATAGCTGTGAGGCCTGCAAGGTATAATTCTTCGATCCTTTATTGATTTTTTTTAATTAGAATTATTCCTACCAAAATTATAAATATTTTATGGTATTTTTTAGATATACTGCTGTTTCAAAAGTTAAACAGAGTACACTGGAAATTGCTTTGTCAGGCAAAAGCTGACTCTCTGTCTTTTTTGTCTGTCTGTAAATCACACTTTGATCTTATGAAACATGAATTATGATGGAAGTGTTTTGTATAATAGCTAGAACAAGTCTTGATTGATCTCTTTTTCTCTACTTATATAGTTTGTTCCTGATAATGTTATCTTAACTCAAATACTAATGAAAACCTTTGAAAAATCAGCAACAAGTTACATAATTTTGATATTTATCTCTGAATATATAACTTTAGTTATTTGATCATTTAAGGTCAAATGCATTGACACATTTCTCAATATACAATTTTTCCAGGAATTAAATTATAAGTGATGTACCTTAAAACTCAAGATTCTAGGAGATGTTGTATACCTTATATATTATAATCATGAATTTATTTTAATTATTACCAGAAAATGGGCTCATTTAATAAAACATGTGTAGTTTTTGTACCTGTATACCATGTAATGATTTTATTCCAGTATTCATACGTTTTTCAGATTTAAGTGACAACCTTGTGATTATTGTTCAGGTCATCAATTTTTAGGAAAAATCATCAAAATTTTTAAAGTTGCAAATGTCAGATGATAAATGATAATTGGATGAATTTGTAATTTTATTCATACTAGATGTTTTTCCTCCTCAAGTATGTATAAGCGAAAAATTAATTTTGATTAGTATGCAATCTTCTTCATAGAGACCAATCTATAACCCTTATTCATCATCCTAAATATTGCATAAGATTATTACAGTCCTTGGGATTTTCTGATTTAAATGTTTGCACTGTACATGTACTTAAATTTTTATAGACCCAATTAAAAATCCAGTGACATATATTATTTGAATATGGTGTATACTGTACATGCAATAGGAAATCAGATAACAATTAACATTACGGTACATATAATTTAATTTCTTTATGCTAGATTAAATAGATATTTAACATGTTTATAAATTTTGAATAAGTTTTTATATTTACATTTTCATAGGCTTTCTTCAGAAGATGTTTACAAAGAAATACTCCATTTAAATGTGACAAGGGGGACAACTGCCTCATCGATGAACAACAGAAAGGTCTAAATTGTTCCGCTTGTCGCCTAAAAAAATGTCTAGAAAATGGAATGTCAAAAGAAGGTAAATAGTTACATTCAGTGATGTATATAAATGTAAAGAATAATTTTACATAGGTATATTTCATAAAACATTTTTGTAAATGAAAGGTGCAAAATAACATGAGAATTTCTATTTCTTGATATGGTGTGACGTGTATATAACAGTGAAATTTGACCATTTAAAAATTTTAAATTCAGTTTGGAGCATTTTAAAGCTAGTTTTACTGAAGAGCCTTGAAGTGTTAAATTTCATGGAGTGCCAATTTTGGCAACTAATTCCCCCTCTTGATTTCCAAGCTTAAAATGCCCTTAATGAAAACTCCATAAATGCTATGTATGCAGTGTAGCTATATATTGATCTTTATTCAACCAATAAATAAATCTAAACAGAAAACACCCTCTTTCAAAACAAAGTTAAATAATTCTGCATTTGTAAGCATATTATTTCAGCACCCTTTTACTGTAAATCTAGTATGTCATGTGAGTTAAATTTTGCAGGTGTGCGAATAGGTCGCTACTCAACAGCTGAAAGGACCAATGTCATAATGGAAGTCAAGAAACTCCATGCCTCGATTAAAACATCTGATCAACCATCCCTCACCAAAGAACCACCCTTCCCTGTTACAGAACCTATAGGAAGCAACAGTCCACCACCTTCTATAGACTTTCTCACAGACCAACCAACAGACATTCCGGAAAGTTCTGATGTAATTTCTGACATTTTGAACATGCCCCAGGATTTAGTTTCTTTTGAGGAAGTGTTCTCGTTCACAGAAAACATATGTTTAGAAATAGAGAAGTCACCAGTTGACAGTAGTAGTGTCTCAACTGGACAATCACAAGATTCTTCTATTTCCTCGCCATTGTCCATGAGCTCTCCTAACTCGGAGGAATCGGGTGAAAGCCTGGGTTCTCTGGTTGAGGCTTTGGAAAACAATCAGATAGTAGTGTTAGAAAGAGGCCAGATATCTTTACCAAAGGAATGCCTGAATGGGTGGTTAATTAACGAAGAGGCTAATCAGATCATTAACCAGCTAATGACAAGTTATCAATTTCTACAACCATTCTCAAAATCACTGACAGACGAGGAACGCAATGACATATTTACCCATGGTCTGGTAGGTATAAGAAGTCAAAATAAAAAAAAGGAATACAGAATACTTTATTCAGTAAACTTACATGTACAGTATACATACACACCAAGAAGTTAGAAACTATTGTTCATTGTTTATACATAACAAATTCAGAAATCTGATTATTTTATTTTCTGAATAATTGCATTTCCCCTTGGAATATGATGTAATATTATGGCAACACCCTGAAGCCAAGAGGCTTTTGAAGAATTAATGATGATCATAATTGTAAACTCTATTTTCAACTTTTTGCAAGCTTTGTTAGCTCTACTGGTCAGAGACCAGAAGAGGATTTGTGATAGAAAGGTGTCCATCATCAATCTAGCTGTCAATTTCTAAACACAACCATGTCTGAATTTTAATTTTGTTGCTAAAGCTTTTCTTATCCTCTTATTCATAAATGCATACACAAAAGGATTTATGCAAGAATTAGCATATGATAAAGTGTTTGCAAATATGTCAACTTTAAGTAATTCTGAATAATTTGTAAAATTGGGATAAAAAGTCCTCCACATGATTAGAACTTGTATCGGACCCCAAGAAAAAGCAAACAGGAGAATTAAAAGAGCCACCATCTTTACCGTTCTCCTAGTTTTCTTTGTTGTTCTTGTTCCCCCCGTCTAACAAAAAAAAAAATTAATTAAAAAAAATAAAAATAAGAAAAATAATGAATAAAAAATTAAAAATTCTTTTCTTATTAAATTTATTAATTTAATATGTTAATTTTTTAAATACTAAAATCCTTCACTGACCAATTTGATACCTTTTCAAGCATTTCCTTGTTTCTTTTGTACAAGACAAAGATAATTTTCAGGTAACAAATAATGATGATAAGCAAAGGAATTCCGTATGTCGTCAAGAACAATTCCATGACCACTAGTACTTCTGATAAGTATGAGATATAGGAAAGTGCAGCTGGCATTGACAAAACAGCAGACACTATGAAAGATAAAAATATGTTCTTTTCATTATTTTAAGTACATTGTATTTAGAATTATTCCTGTTATAAACGTCAGTCTTTATTTTTATGTTATAAACAAGTTTTCTCACCAATCCACACTACTATGGAGACCTTTACTGATGTTTTCGTTGTTCTCCATTTCAATGATTTTACTGGATGCACAATGGCCAGGTATCTGTCAATGGTCATCGCCATCAGTGTCCAGCACGTTACATGCACTGTTGTCTGTGTAAAAATTACTATTTTTTTATGCAGGGATATTATGCTCAAGTTTATGTCATGTCTGTTTGTATGTTGTTTAACGTCTCTCTCGAGAATTTTCACTCATATGGAGACTGACACCACCACTTGCTGGTGGAGAGCTGCAAATTTTGTCCTATACTTGGCACTTAAAGCTATTGAGCATTGAGGGATCTTTTTCATGCTAGCACCTACTGCAGTCCAGAACCTCTGTTCATACAGTCTCATCCCTGGGACAGGCATGGTCTCTACATTCCACAGTGGAATTCTAACCCGTGACGTAAGGATCAACTCCCTACTCCGCCACTCTAGAGCATGTGCTATTATTACCACTTTGCCACGCAGGCACCATTTAATTTATGCATGATTAGGCAATTTTTTTTTTAAAAAGGGCGTAAACGCAAAGGAAAATGTAGTTGCAATATTTAAAAAAGAGGCTTCTTGATTAAAAATAAATACAAGACTAGGAGACTTATCGTTCACAGAACAATAAGAGGTCTTTCCACCTTCTCTGAATTTCAGTTTTTTTTTAATTAAATTAAAAGTGTATCTAACTCCTTAAAATTAAATACCATGAAAAAGAAACCAGAAGTGGCTTAAAGGATAAAAATAAAAAGAAAATTTTTAAAATTTTGAAACGACCTTGACCTTTGACCTTGAAAATATTTTCAAGGTCAAAGGTCAAGGGTTACAATGCAGTTAACTCCATGCCTCTACGGCTTTTAGTTCTAAAGTTATAAGGTTTAATATTACGTGCAAAGAAGTTAAAAGGCAATAACTCATATAAGGGGTCATTAGATCCTTTTGCACTTATACAATGAAGGTGTGCCTAAAGACCCTTAAGACATTAGTGAAGGTTTCGTGTCTCAACAGTCTATGCTTTCGGAAGAGTAGCGATAACAAGGTTTTTCGCATATGGGGCAATAACTTTTAAAAGGGTTAATCTTAGGGGACAAGAATGAAATATTTGAAATAGTTTCAAGAGTACATATTAATGATGCAAAACATTAAGTATATGTTGAAAGACAAAAGAGATATAAAAAGAGCTTAATATCTAATTTTTGCAATGACGTTGACCTTTGCATAAATTTCAAGGTCAAAGGTTAGTGAATCACTTACACTTTGTTTCATGTCTCTACAACTTCTCGTTTAGAAACTTTTTAATTATTTCTAAAATTCAAAAAGTTTCAGGGGCAATAACCCATTGAAGGGGTTTACAAATAGTTTCACAATGAATAGACTGAGAAGTCTCCTCAATTAGTCGAAGACATTGGTGAAGATTTTGTATCTCTATGGTTTACGGTTGCAGAGGAGTAGCGATAACAAGCTTTACAGTGAAAGGGGCAATAACTGTGTAAGGGGTGAAAGTTCAAACATGGGGGGGGGGTCGTTTTTCGGAATAACTTTTAATATCCAGTACATGTATCATGAACTATAAAGTTTTTCAATAAGTCTTGCGGTTTCAAAACATAAGGTGAGAAATAAAATAATAAAAAACATAAGCATTTCAAGAGGTCTTTCCACAGAAAGGTGGAAAGACCTAATAATGCCTGCAAAAATGTTCCTATTCTTTTACTTACAGTCTGAAAAAACTCTACAAAAGGGCGTCCTGCGCCTTCAAACAACTCTGGATCATTGCTCGTGATGCCAACTAAGGTCAAAGGCACCACAACTTTTAGAAATGCAAGATCTGCTATTGCCAGGCTCAAAATGTAGATAATAGTCACTGATTTCACTGTGTATCTGCATATAATGTATACGGTTAGAGTATTCACCACAACTCCAACAATAACAATCACTGTCCATATAATGATTACCGGTACATGTAGTACAATCGTGTCTTCACTAGAACCAACTGCTGTAATGGTTTCATTCATCATTGTGGAATTTATGAAGGTTTTGTTATCCATAAGACTCTCTTTTCAAATAGCTAGCACTCTCTGTTTTAAATGAAATTAAAAACAAACCCATTAAAGTTTACAACAATTGAAGTACTGTAGTGACAAGTGCTCTATAAGTATCAGTATCATTCGACTGGATTTATTGACTATTATGCTGAATTTTGAGTGTTTTCTGTGAATAGTAGGCTCTGTACCATCATAATATTACTTCCGACAAGGACAGTACAGTGGATTCTTTGTCCAAATAATATTCCAAGATATGTGGGAAGTGATTAATAAAATTTGTATCATAATCCATGTACAATAATTTTGTTCTTTTCATTTCCACTGGTGATCAAGGTGATGCTTGCATATCTCTTTGCCTAATTTCAGGAGACCCTCCCCTTATTTGTTTAGAAGAGGTTAAAAGATATCCCCCTTAGAAGTTCCAAGATATTGTGTGTTTGAGGCTGAACTCCTTTCTTCGGTTCATCCTAGCCATAGGGAAATTGATTTTTTACTCAGTTTTCTTTGAATATTTTTTCTTACCCAGTGAATCTTTTGAAGATATTTATGAAAATTAAATTATTGTCACAAAGGTAGAAAGTTATTGGACAACACTGGACAGTCTGATAGATTCCTGAAAATCTTCTATCAATGGAGGTCATTTTGATCTTTAGCGTAGGTGAGCTTGTAAAATTATGCATGAGACTCATGCCCTATGCGTTGGATTCTGGGCTTTTTTTTTCCCCTCGGTCACAAATCCTTTTTAGTTACTGTAAATAAGTAGTTAATCAACATTAATAAATTTTATATCCTCAAGCCCAGTGGTTCACCATTCAGGCAACAATCTTTAAATTACAAGGTTTGTCATTGTATGTTAATTTTGCTTTTTGATTTTGATGAATGACTTGGGTATCTTTAAAATGCTACTCTTCCTACAATTTAGTCTCATTTCATTATACTGTACCAGTAACTTCGCACACAAGTAGACTATACACTATATTATTCAGTGCATCAGTTTTTGTATTCTCTTATGAGAAGTGGACAGGCTTTGCCTACATCTACTTCTACTATGTAAAATCAGACAATATTTCAGACAAAATGAAAATAGTTTAAGTGTAGGCTGATTCTACATTTTACAGGTTTTCTAGAATAACAACATGGAGGCCTGTCAAGAGAAGTGGGTGTAGGCGAGCCTATCCACTTCTCTAAAGAGAATACAGTTTTTGATTAAAGCCAAGGATCATAACTCTATTTTCTTTTCAAGTCCAACTGCTGTTTTATCTTCCTTTTTTACAAGAACAAACCAGTAGAGCTACAATCTTATCATAGACTTTTTTTGTTTTTAAACTTTGTATTGATATTCTCATTATTAATGACGGTCTTCTAACGTGTTAATATAGAAACAGTATGAAGAAAGAGTACAGCTCTTTGGGAAGATGGAGTTCCTTTCTTTAGAAGAATACAAGGACATATATAAAAAGACTAAGATTGATATAGACGGTCGACTAGAACTCTACTCCCTTGGTCGTGCTGAGATGACAAAGATGTTTGACGAGTATGTCAGATTTAGTCAAGGAATTTTCAACTTCACTGCCCTGTGTGCAAAGGACAAGTCTGCTTTGCTGAAAGGTAAAAAAGACTTGGGACTGCATTCAAGTTAAACAAGAAATTTTACTATTCAATTTTATAATTAGGTCACCTGAGTTACTCAAGTCTGCTTTTGTCGTTCATCGTGTGTCTTGCATCGTGTGTTAACATTTGAACATTTTGTATATTTCTTCTCTGAAACCGCTGAACCAATTTCAACCAATTTTGGCATATCTCCTTTCTTGGGTTACTTAATACCCAGAGATAGATCAGAGTAACAAAGAGAAAATGCATTTCCACTTTATAACCAGTTATGCACCCACCCCACAGGAACCACTGACCATGGGGCCACATATTTCAAATTTTTCAAAAAGACATCTTAACTCATCATAAATGGTTGATTAATACCAAAGAGCAGATTTCAAAGCATTAATTTATTTTCAGAATATGTAACACCCCCACCCCCCTTACCCCAAGGGCCCTGAAATTAATCAGTTTGGAAGAGGCATCTCTCTTCATCATGGATATGTACTTAGATCATTAGCATAATACTGTAAATCAACTATTATTCGTTTCATCTTTTATTTGTGATTCGTCCTTCTGAAATCAATCAGCGACGATTAATTTTTGCGACAGAGAAAACATTCCTTACAAATACTAAGCAAAATAATTGGTTTGCAGCCATTAATATTCGCGAGTTTAAGTCAGTCGCGAAACTCACAAATATTTCTTGCACACGAATAAAGGTTGGTTTCAGTACCCAGAAAAGATTTTCAAAGAATCCATGCATTTTCACTATATAATCCTTAGAGCTCCACCCTAACACCAGAACCCCTGATTCAGGGGCTTTGAAACTCACAAAATTAGATGGAGCATCCTTTCTCATCATAACTGTGTACATAGTTCATTGGTTTAATACACAGGAGCAGAGAAGGATATTTTTAAAGAATTACTGCGTTTTCACCATATAATCAATAGAGCCCCTCCCTAACACCAGAACCTCTGACACTGAGGCCACTAAATTCACAAATTTCGAAGAGGCAGCCTTATTCAACATTACTGTGCACTTGTTTAGTTTATCTAATACACAGGATCAGAGGAGATGTATAAAGAAATCATGCATTTTCACTTTACAATTTATCTTTTAAATGGGGCGGTCCTTCGGATGAGACCGTATAAACCGAGGCCCCGTGTCACAGCAGGTGTGGTACGATCAAGATCCCTCCCTGCTCGTAGGCCGTAAGTGCCGAGCATAGGCCTAAATTTGCAGCCCTTCACCGGCAATGGTGACGTCTCCATATCAGTGAAATATTCAGGAGAGGGACGTTAAACAGTACTGTAGATTCCTTATTTTTCGCGATAACTTTTTATCGCGAATTGGATCTTCAACAGCAAATCGCTATAACAATAATTCGCGAATGGACGGTTGATCAAGAAATTTTACACAGATTTCAGCACCATAACAATAAAGGCGAATTATTTTATTTCGCGTGTGGTGCTTCTCGCGAAATTACGCGATAAATAATTCCTCGCGTATATTAAGGAATCTACAGTATACAATCAATCAATCAATCAATCAATCCTGCCCTTGTACCCGCATCCCTGATCCTGTAGCAATGCATTTCATTTTGGTAGAGGATTCAATGCTGATTACAATCATGATAACAGTTTGACTGCTTGATGTCTAGGAGTAAAGAAGATTTTTAAAAATTGCAATTGATTTTAGTGGTTTTGGCCCCACCCCTCATGCCCCCCTCCTCCCCGGGGGGGGGGTGGGGGCAAGGACCATGAAATTCACAATTTTTGTTTCCCTTCACCCATACACATACACCACACATAGGTGACCAAAAAATAATGCATATGCCTTCAACAAACTTCAAATCTTTTAAATTTTTTTGTTTTGTTTTCTAAATATGATGCTCAATACCAGTATTATTTATGTTGTAAATAAAAAAAATAAAGTAGATTTGTTGATTTTAAAAACTTGGTGGAAGGAATTAACTTATTTGTCTCCTCTGGTTCAAACGTATGTATTTTTATTTACAGCTTCAAATTTTGACTTTGAGATGATTCTGGACTATCGCGCTGTTGATGTAGACAAAGAAATGTATTTGACTTACACAGGGAAAATGATGCCTATGAATGAGGGCTGTCCCCACACGTCTGTAGACACTATAAAAAGATGGGCTGACTTCTGCAGAAGTGTCGAAAAACTCACTTTAAGTCCCCAGGAGCATGCGCTAACACTTGGCATCTGCCTGACATTTCAAGGTAAACAGATTAAAATTTTTAAACTATCACTATATATTCTTAGTATTTTGATTCAAAAATAATTAACATGCATGTAATAAAAAGACGTTTGGGAAGAGAATTAAGAGTTTAAGATGTAAATGAATGCATTATATCCGTAAAGTTAACAATACAGTTAAAAGGCAGGGGGAATGAAAAATCACTTCACTAATAGGGTCAGTTCATTAAATTAAGTGTTTGCTATAATCACAATGCAATGATAATCTTGCTTTACCGTATATATTTATTTATATATATAATTTTAATTATTTTTTTACTTCTCTAAAAACAGACAGATGTCCCCTTGAATCTCCGCAGAGGGTGGAGGAAATTCAACACAAACTGATCAACGTATTGGAGTTATTACTGCACGATACCCACAAGGAGGAGAGCGGTATACGACTGGCCAAAATCATGGACTTGTTTGTGCGCCTGCGTGATATGCACAAAGAATACTACGACATGTTAGAAGAGATGTGTAAAGATGACATTCTGACTGAATGTATCCCGGAGATTTATCTTTATGTCTGAGATATTTACTTAGCATCACTTCCTTTGTTATTGTTAGTAGGGTTTTGAAACATTGCAGTGCAGTGTAGATTATTTTCGTTCTGAAGTTGGAGTAAATATTTTTGTACTTTTGTTCACAGTTGGCATGAACACATTGACTCATATAATTAGTGCGTTTATGTAAGATATACACTTGTATTAACTTTATTGTGATCATTCAACTAAAAAGTCTTTAACATGTATTAAGAAACTTGTTAGTTAAATAAAATTGTGCATCTCAGCTTGCAAAATAAAATGTGTTGACTGTGTTGATCCCTTTATATTTCCATTTCTATTTGTTTTCTCTGTGATAACGCTTTGAAAGTTAGTTCAGTTGATTTCTTGATCACTCAGACGATTCTACTGGAATGTAACTTTCGCCAAGGGATATTAGGACAGGAGCTAAGGAGGCCTAATATGCATGTAAATCTCGTGCGTTTTTCTTTGTGTCTGACGCCCAGAGGCCTAATATGCATGTCAATCTCATACAGCTGTGGTTGACGTCAGTGGGCGGTGACTGGGAGGCCTTGTGTAATTTAAATAATGACTTGTAACATATATGTCTTATCGATTGTTTTGTTGATTTGTTAAGATTTTCATTCCTATATATTAATTCCATTATAAAACTTTGTTCGTCAAAGTTTTCCCACATTAAACGAGAGAGAGAGAGAGAAAGAGAGAAGGGGGGCCGAAGATCGATGCAAATAAACTTAAGAGTACACTATAGCTATCTTATATTGCTTTCACTGGCGGATTTAGAGGGGTAGAGGGGAACCCCCCCCCCCTTTTGTATCCAAAATATACATAAGATTTAATAAAATCATTTTTGGGGTGTGGCCGTGGGCCCCTACCCAGACCCAAAACTGCCCCCCCCCTTTTCAAAATTCCTGGATCCGCCACTGGCATTGTTATTTATATGACTGATCACGGCTTTACAGATCTTGTCAAACTGGATTTTAAATTTGCATCTTTTAAAAGCCATATTTTACAATACGTGTATATGATACAAAAACAAACGAAATTTTTTATCAAAAAGCATAAATTTGATATAACAACAGTAAAAGTTAATAAGTTTAATAGCAATTATACGTGTATTTGGATTTTTCGTTCAAACTTCCAAAGTTTTGTAAAAGTAAGAACATCAAGTTAATTTGTATACATGTAAATTTAAATTAATAATTAAAGGTATTCAAATTAACTTAAAGATAAATTTAGAACGTCTAACATATAGACATATTTTTCGCATCTTTTACAACCAACACATATCAAAAAATAGATACCAATCCCATGCGCTTCCATTTTTTGTATACACTTTAACCATAGTATTGAGATTTTCATTGTAAAAACTGATGGTGTGGGTACAGGTCACAAACGAGAACAAAATTCCAGACTACAGCCTTGACCTTTCTAAAATCAATATGATTTGGGGGGTTCAGCATGGGATCATTTACCTGCACCAAAGTGCACGTGATTTTGAGTAATATTCTAAATTTAAATTCGCTTGCGTAAGATTTCATTCATAAATGTGCAAATTATTTCCGGAGAAAAAATCGGACAATTGTAGTACAATCCTTGTGTTTGCGAATTTCTTTTGGTGTCTGAAAGAGACACTCGAGCATGAAAATGACATTTAAATAATTTATTTCCTATTCAATATCGAAATTAATGTACATAAAACATTTTCTCTTTTGAATCATACAGGCAGAAATTTATGTGTATGTATCATGATGAAAATGAAATTGATGTTTACATAATTTTTTTTCTGAAATTTTAATTTGTATTTCAGCGTGGGTATCATAATCGTATATATTAGCCGTTTTTTTTTTTATTTAAATCGAAATGTAGGGGGGGGGGAAACTTAAACAGAACGAAAATAAAAAAAATCGGGGGGGGGGGTTAATGACGTTGGTCTGTCACTCTTGTAGTAGGTAAAAGGTGTCTGTTGCCCCTAGGAGAGGTCGTCGATATTCTGTCAGGTCATGGGCCAAAAAATTGTGATATAGTACATTGAGATCGGACAAAGCCAGGCACGATTTGTGACAGACAAATTACAGTTGTGGTCAAAGCAGACTACTTGTATATATCTTTGTCTTGTTCTGGGGGGAACAAACCAAAACTATATTACTGGTACATTTTACTCTAGAAGGATTGGTACTTATTGAAAATTAATGGCTTGCCGTACTTTGTTATAGAGTGAGTGTGTGATAAATCTGATATTATGACCTGATTTAAATTAAAAGTACATGACATTGTATGTCAATATTGAAACTGCACGGCTAGACGAGATTCCCTCGTTGTCAATTGCAAATATGCGAAACAAAATACTGTTGTACAAGATGGAATTAAATAATCTTCCCTAGCTATTAAGTAGACACGGGAGATTTTTCAATAAAAACTCGATTATACCAGTTTTTGTTTGATCAAATGTATTTACGATCAATATTGCTTTATGATTTGGTTGAAGTAAAGAAAAGAATGACGATTACATCTATTCAAAAATCCATTTTCACCATCATGATTTCGACGTCAATACAAATATTAAAAAAAAAATCAGAATTTCAGACAATGCTAAACCTCAACGTCAGTGGATGTAGAAACTTAATTGCACCCCAAAAGTACAATTGTACATTTGTACAAAATGTAGAAATGTACATTTACATGCATGGATTTTGTCTGTCTCCATCGTGAAACAACAATGATATTTTGCACCCTACGTGTCACGTAAGATCAACTTATCTACGGTTCTTACAGTGCCAGGAACTATTTTGATAGAATTCAACACATTTTACCAAGAGTAGAAAAATAAAATGCTGAAATATGAAATTTAAATCCCCATATAATATTACTTCTATTGAGCGAACGCTCTGGGGATTAGTTGAGCCGTCTTGTGGGGTTCTGTAAATCTTTCGAAATCGCAGTGTTTGGCCCCGTTCTTATAAAATAAATACTCATATGCATATCTGTATTGATTTGCATGTTAGATTTTCTGTGCCGTTTGAATATTGAGTCCATTCTCCAAGTGCGAAATTTAGATGATTGCGAAATTGGAGATTAAAACAACTAGCATCGTGATTTTTTATTTTATATTTTTCAAATATTTAAGTCAGAAAAGACATTCAATTTAATTACATTAAAATTTCATAAAATATAAATTTTATGACATAATTAAAATCTAAAAGAAATCAAATGTAAAAGAAGGTTTGGTAATCTTTATCTGTCGAATTAGTTATTTGGCCTTCTTGTCACCTGTACTAATTAAGACTTCAACAGTTATCTTGGTTTTGGATTGTGTCTGTCAAATAGAAATATAGAAAAATATATATATATCTTTTTAAAAATCAAGTAAAACCTACAAAAGCGTGTGTGTGGAGAGGGGGGTCCTTTTCAGTCTTCCATAACATTTTTCGATCGCTTCTGGTGCTTTTGTAAATACATACTTTAATTTATTTTAATTAAGTAAAGTTGTAGATTAGATGTTGATCATTTCTGCAATAGAAAGAAAAATGTCTATTTTCAAAATTTATTTTGACGCAAATTTCGCATATCATTAAGTGCAGTCATCCTTTCTTCAAAACAAATGTTTTGCCTAATCACCATGTATTTCCCTTTTTGTGTAAACTAAAATAAATTCTGCAAGACATACATACCTGGCTTTGCTAAAAGTGAAATATACTGTATGTAAAGGTAAATATTCATAAATGATTATAAACAAGATATTCCAACTAATGCATTAATAAAGTGCTGTCTGTAAATCCCTACTTTCGATTTCAAAATTTCAATGTTATGATACAGCTTTAAACTGGTCAGACTATTTTACCTGTTTTAAACTTTTAAATAGTTGGTCATAAATATGCGCTATGGCTCAAAGTTGGTTTTAAAAAATTCTAAGCATAAAAAAAATCAACTGGAAAATTTCGCAAGTTCTGCACCGATGTCATGATCATCTGGTAAAATCGTGACTTCCGGTTTGCGATAAAAAAAATGACAAGTCGTTGTTAGACTAATTCGTGAAGTCAACGGAACGCAAAAAGAATATTATGATTATGTCAATCTTATCAATAAGGTGCAGACACTGTCATACCATATCAGTCGACATTTTTTAATATAAGAATATTTCTCCAGACAAGCAAGTTAATTAACACATTATTTTATCAAATTTGCTAACGTATCGTACGTTGTTCGCGCTAAAACCGCTAAAATTTGAAGCCTGTTTTTTAAGTACACATACAGTGTACGAAGGTCGATTTATTTACAGGTATTATGAAAATCTTCTATTGAAATAAATATCTTTAATTATATTTAAATCATTATTAAAACTTTCTTCATCATCAAGTAAATTAAATGTAAAAATTAAATTTTATTAAATTGTATAGGCCCGTATAGGGAGCGAATAATGGTTTGAGGAAAAGGGGGCGGGCACTGAAAATAAACTACCAGATTACATTGCAATAAAAATTTCCTGCTTCATTCAGACTTTTTTAAAAAAATTAATTGCTCACAGTACCTCTAGTTTGTGTTGTAGTCAATTGGCCAGAGAACAAAAGCCCTGTAAGCCATCATTAAAAATGGTCAGTGTTTGTCCCAAACTCCCGATAAGAATGATGGTCATTTACGTAAGCGCTCAAAATTGTTATTAACGTCTTGTCAAAATGCCATACCGTTCCATAACTTTTTATGATGATGTTGGTTCGAATTTTCCTTAGCTGAAGAACCTGGCACATCTCCTCAAAGAGCACACTCCCATACTGTCGACCTTGGTCAGAGTAAATAACAAATGGCACGTCGAACCTGGCAATCTTTCTTCAACAATAAGGTCGCCCGGTTTCCATGTCCAACAGTGGGATTTGAACCCGCGACATAAGGATTCACTCCTACCTCGCGACTCTAGAACTGACTCTCTAACCACTGCGCCATGCAGGACGTGGACACTGATCTTTCGGATGAGATCGTAAAAACTGACGTCCCGTGTCGGAGTAGCAGCTTGCACAAAAAAGATCCCTCACTGCTCAATGGCTTTAAGTGTTGAGTATGGGTCAAAACTTGTAGTTCTCCACCGGCAAGTGGTGGCGTCTTAATATGAGTGAAAAATTCTTGAGAGGGACGTTTAACAACATACAATCAATCAATCTGTCCGCACAAGGAAAGCTTCGATCCATTTCGTGAAGTAGTCTAGAACAACCAAAATTTATTTTTTGTCATCCCCAGTCGTTGATAATAATATTCTCCTATTATGTTTGAGGCTATCTGTCCATTGGTAAACCACGTTCAACTAATTCTCTGGGGGATCTTTTCAATTACACCACTGTCACAACTTGCTATGTACAATCTGGTATCAGCTTGCAAACCTGGCAAAAAGAAATCTTGCCTAATTCGAGCTAATGCCTAACTCGCACCAAGATGTGCAGTTATCGTCACAAAATATTATGACAGAAATCGAATATTGTCCGTCGTTGGCTACTTGGTACAATAGCCTGCAAGCGTATAATGGTCTTCTCATTCTCCTCTACAAAACATCTTTATGGAATATTTATACAGTTTGTTCAACTGGGATGACAAAGAATGTACTACATACCCTTGGCCACTGATCGCATTGTTCTCATGTCTTTTTTGTCCCCCGCTTGAAAAGTGGGGGATATTAATTTGAGTCTGTCCGTCCGTCTTTCTGTCTGTCTGTAACACTTGCGTTTCCACACGATATCTCAAGAACCTTTTGAGCTTTTGCAATGAAATTTTGCATAACAATTCCCTATGGACTAAAAAAGAATCCTTTTGATTTTGAGGTCAAAAGGTCAAAGGTCAAGGTAATAAATTTGCAAATTCTGTCTCTTATGACACTTTTGTTTCCGCGCGATATCTCGAGAACCCTTTGAGCTTTTGCAATGAAATTTTGCATAACAACTCCCTATGGACTAAAAAAGAACCCTTTTGATTTTGAGGTCAAAAGGTCAAAGGTCAAGGTAATAAATTTGCAAATTCTGTCTGTTATGACACTTTTGTTTCCGCGCGATATCTCGAGAACCCTTTTAGCTTTTGCTATGAAATTTTACATAACAACTCCCTATGGCCTAAGGAAGACACCTATTGATTTTGAGGTCAAAAGGTCAAAATTCAAGGTTGTAAATTTAAACATTATATCTGTGTGTAACACTATCCTTTCCGGGCGATATTTCAAGAGGATTTTGAGCTTTTGCAATGTAATTTTATACCAAAACTCCCTTGGACCTCTCTCACCCCTCTCACAGTGTCCCGCCACTTTGTTTTATTTGTATTTATTGTATTACATGTGGCTATTTTAAGCACATGGGCATGAGGAGAATTATAACGTATAAAACAGGTTCTCCGCGGACTTTATACTCTTATTACATCTATTAGAATTGTTTGATAAAGGCTAAATTAGACACCATGCATTGTGTAAAATTTTGACAATATCGAACGTGAATATATACATGTATGTGACTTCATGTTTGCATATAATTTTCGTCAGATGAAAGCGGTTCCATGGTCTAGTGGTATTTCTCTCGCTTCTCGCGTGAGAGGTCCGAGATTCGATTCTCGGATGATCCATTTTTTCCCAGAAATACTTTTTTTGTTACTAAATGATAGTATTCAGCATGTGAAATGAAAAATTTATTAGGTCTGGCTTGTACAAACTCATAAAATCATCATTACAGTGTGATAAATATTTCATATAAAAAGAATCTTCTATACACATAATAAAGAATAAGCAATCAAATATTTATATCCATATTGGCATATTTTATTTGCTTCAGTATACATGTATACATTTAATAATTCTACAAATTCAGTCAGGGGGATCCAACCCCCCCTTCCCCGAACTGCGCATGGTTTACTTTTTAGCTCACCTGAGCCAAAGGCTCAAGTGAGCTTTTCTGATCACATTATGTCCGGCGTCCGGCTGTCTGTCTGTCTGTCTGTCTAGCTGTCCATCTGTCTGTAAACTTTTCACATTTTTGACTTCTTCTTGAGAACCACTGGGTCAACTTTTCACATTTTTTACTTCTTCTCGATAACCACTGGGTCAATTTCAACCAAACTTGCCACAAAGCATCCTTGGGTGAAAGAGATTCAAGTTTGTTCAAATGAACCCCCCCCCCCCTCCCCCGAACTGCACATGGTTTACTTTTTCCCCAAGCGGGGGACAAAAATTCTCTGAATTAGCTTGTTAAACTTTGACCATACGTTTGACAAGGAATAAATCGTTGTCTTTATCTTGCATGTCTTTCGTTGAAAATATTTGATCGACATCATCTTTCTTTGCCTCACTGGCTTGAGTTATTGCTATCATTCAGCTTGTTTATTTCCAGATCTTTTTCCCAGTTAGGATCAAAATCACAGTAACGACATGGCACACGACTCAGTGTATATCTGTATTAAGTGGTCTGTATTAGATTCCTGGTCGATGTTATATGTCGAAATTATATAAACGCACTAAGGATTTCCAAACAACATGCCAACTGTCCTTCTGATTTCTTACATTTAAAAAGTCACATTAAGGAGCTATGGTCTGTGTGGACTTTAAAATTCTTACCATAGAGGTAATGCTTAAATTGTAGACATTTGTAGGCACTGGCAAATGTTTGACTGTAGCTCTTTTGTTTGGGTCTGTCGCTACATCTTCCACTGATACTACATGCCCAAGGTAAGTCACCTTCTTGGCAAATAAGCAGCATTTCATTTCTTGGCTTTGAGTTTAAGACCTGCATTTTTCAGTCCGTAAAATACCGAATACTTTTCTATGGTTTACCAACATTTCCTCAAATGTCCTGCCTGTCACTAGCACGTCATCTAGGTAAACTAGACAATACATGTATTTCAGTTAAGACACTCGATTAAGCGCCTAAATGTTGCAGGAGCACAACATAATCCAAATTGCATGACCTTAAACTGGAATAGTCCAATTGTAGCAATTGAACGCTGTCTTGTGTTTGTCTTCGCTCCATCTCTACCTGCCAATATCTTCAACAAAGATCTAAAGTAGAGAACCACGAACTGATCCAGTGACTTGTCAATTTTTGGAAGGTGTATGCATCTTTGATTGTACAGCTATATTTAATTACGGTAATCAATGCAAAATCTTAATGTTCCGTCTTTCGTTTTTGCTAACACAATAGGCGCTGAGCATGGGCTGTTTGATCACACCTCAAACAGCTGTTTATCAACCTCTGTAAAATAAGATTGTACACTTCTTGGGAGTTATTTTGATTGGGTGGTGGGTCCTAGTATTAATATAACTTATGTTTACAATGCCAAATCTTTTTCAGACTTTGCAAATAGATTGGTGTATTCAAAAATTAAAAAAATGATGAGCTTTCATTTTCTGCTTTTAATGTCATGCGTGAAGAATCCTTGACCATAACATCCAAATCATGTCTTAATTTCTTAGATTTGTTCCACATATCCTCTTCTTATGACTTAACCACTCTGACTTCACTGAGCTGTCCAGTTACCGTACTTTGGTAAACTTCTTTAGCTTTCTCACCAACATTATGAAAACTGGTACCATCTCTTGAGATAAAACCATTTGTTATGACCGTGATATAGCCTTCCCTTGGCGAACAAGAGGTTCCACTTAACAGTTATTCCTTGGAAGTCGTTCATACTTACGGTTCTTCAAGACTTGTCTCTGCGTGATGACTTCACTTTTAGCAGGTATGCTGACTGTATTTGTTGCTGTTATTCTGCTACAGCCTATGCTACCCTCAACAAACAGTGGTATTTATTATCTTATCTCCAACATGAAGCACTTTCTTGCTCATGTGCAGAATACATGAATTTGACAGTAGAATGTCAAGTTCCAGTATTCCATCTGCCTAAATCTCCGTAATGACTACAGTAGTGTGTACTATCACACTCTCAGTATTAAGTGCCAAGTACTTCTTATTCTTCTGAAATAGTTCACTTCTGAAGCTCGGTAGTCTTGATAACCTTCTGCAGCTTTGATGTGATGTTCTCTGTAATTCTCTGATGCATTACTGAAGACACCAAAGTCAGAGGTGCCCGGGTTTCAACCAGAAATTTTGCTTGTACACCCTGCACAGTAATGTAAATGCTGTTAATGTACATGCCTGCTCCATCTCCAATAGATCCACTAGGACAGGCTTTTTCTATGAAGTCTGTTTACTTCATACTGGCCTGGTTAATTCCCTTTTAACTTTTAAATCCTTGTGTTAACTTTCACAGGGTCGTCTAGCTCTTCAGCTTGGGACAGTTGCGTTTTATGTGGCTTTCCTTGATACATTGAGTCTGGCTAACCTCATTTACAGATGACTGTTCTGATGCTGATACTCGTAAATAGTCTTTTGTTAATTGGTTACGAATCTCGACATGATTACCGTCTTCCTTGGAAGACGGTATTGATATAGTTGAAGTTTTTAACAGTCTTCGGACTATGCACTTCCTCTCTTTTGTGATTGTTAGAAATTGCATGATGAGAAAATTTTCAATTATTTCATTGGTTGAAATGCTGTTTAAGGCAAGGGAAATAACTTTCTGATGGTCTAATTTTCGTACGACTTAACAATTTTTCAATATTTCCAATCTTAAAAAAATGACAAAACGAACAGCAAAATCAGCAGTAATTAATAATAAATAACAATATTTTTGATAGCAATAACTAAAAAGGTCTCTTTATTTTCATAAAGTTGCAAATAAGATTTATTTTTTATTGCTTTACAATTTGTATTCATTCTTTTCCCCTTATTTGTTTGAAGAAGGTAACATTTAACGGAATCGGCCGGCGTGTGCCGAAAGTCTCGGTCAGTTAACGGAGATGACCGAGCGACAGCTGTAGGGCTAATACTATTCTCTATTGAGGAATCGATGGCTCGTTTCAATACTCCCCCTCAACGTAGAGGGGGAGTATTGAAACGAGCCATCGACTTCTCAATAGAGAATAGGGCTAATACTAGTAAAAAATTAATGTAGAAATACGAAATCAAGAAATTCAAAAGAATTATATGACTTGAAAGATGTAGATCAGTTTACTGTTTAAGGTTGTTGCTAAAGACGGTAAGCTTTTTTAAAAAGCTCTACTAGTAATAAGCCTTTAGTTCAACCGTTAGCCGAATTAAGTTTCATTCAGGTTATGAGGACGGGATTGTTTGATACGGATTCTCATTTTTGAATATAGTAATGTATCATTGAATGTATCTTTGGCCAGAGTTTCTCGTACTAATGCATGAGCCAGATATTTTAGAAAGCATGCAATTCTGTCACGTGCTGGGCAAATCGCTTAATGGGGTTATAAAGCTACATGTATAATTTAACTTATTTGTAGTTTTATCCAAGACAGAGACATTGGAAATGTAAATATTGGAATATACATGTATCTCTTTCGTTTAACGGAAAAGAATATGGATTGATTCAGTTATTGCGTGCATTAATGGAATTATTACTCTCCAGTGGTAAATTGTTTGCCTCAACTCATTCAAATATGGCTTCCTTGCATTAGTTCATTATCTTTATTTCTACTACATGTGTATCAAAAATTGTATTTATTGTATTTTAGAATTATTCACATAAAGTTAAAATTTAAGGATGGATTCTTCTCATATTTCTTGTATTAAGAAAGTTAGATCAAAGAGGAAGACCTGTACGGTTTTAGCTTTATTGTGCCCTAAAAATGTAAAGTAATCAAAAAGTTTGAAACTGGCTTAAATTTTAGTTAAGTATATGACTGTGATAAATCCGAAAAGAGTATGGCATGAAGGATTACCATTCTGCAAATATGACGTCATTAATGAAATTATGCATTTTTCTATTTTAAACAGAAAAACTCAAAATATGACCAATTTCAAGGGTAATTTTTGTTTAGAAAATAGTGTCCGCAGCTGTCGCCCATTTCAATTTTTTTATGTGTTGTGCAACAGTCAATAAAAAATCACATATCTCAAAATATTAATTTGTGGGCAATGCCTGTGGACAATATTATCTGAACGAAAATGCCATTGAAAATTGGTGTCCTCCGCAACTTTTTAAGAAAATATGGAAAAATGCACATGTTTATGACGTCACAATTAGCATTTAAAAACACGTGAGAAATATGATTTATGGGTCATTATCAAAATATGCAGACTTTTGAAAAAAGTAAAACTCGAGAAAATTATTACTGAAAAAATTACTTTAATTGTCAAAAACACATTAAACAAACATTGAACTATAACATATATTAATTTGCAAACACTGGAATCTACCAACTGGGAGATAATTAAAATAAAAATTCATGAACTGCAAAATTTTGTCAGTGGTGTAACAATCACAAAGCCTTGGAAAAATTCTCAAATAAAATAATGCTTCTATTTTAAAAGGATCATTCTCTATAAGGCCGTTTTGCGGCCTACAATGACTTCAAATTTTCAGATAGTATTTTTTCCCTTAAAATTTGCATGAATCACTAGGCTTATGTTCCAATTTAATGATAAATATTGGTTGGTTCATGATACAATAATATTTTTAATGATATAGGGTCACAAAGTAAGGCACTATCGGTCCGTATTAGCATTAGAGTAATGGGAACACTCAAGAGAGTGGCTGTGTTAGATAGCTCCAACGCATGTCATAACCACCTTTAACCAACACCAAAATTTGTATGTAATTTTCTTATTAACATAAAAAGTGACTATCAAATTATGAAATGGGTTAAAGGTGGTTATGACATCTAAATAAAAACTTTTCACTTCATTTTAACGATATTTGCAGAAAAAGCTAACTACTCACAATGAAGAATATCAGCTTATGTAGATTATTTCTTTTTATAAACTTTTGGTTAGAGTACAATTTTCTGTTAATTTACTAAGATTTATATCAGCCATGCATATTTGTTACAAAAAAGTGAACGTTTTACTTAAAAATCTAAAAATCAAAGGACTGAGAAGACTGGTGTCAGACTTTGAAATATCTGTTAAAAATTAAGAAATAAAAACTTTTTATAGAATTTAGGTGTGAATATGAGATATCTTTATAATCAAAAATGATAGTTTAGTACAAATGTATATCTATACATGCTACTTCTTTCAATTTCGTTATGAGTGCTGCATATATATATTCTTTGTTTTTCCTTATGAGTGCTGTTTATGTTCTAGAAATGATGAAAGCAATCTTGGTTGAAGTGGTAACATGCATTTATCATTTGTGTTATAGACTTTTTTCCTATGGGTACACACATAATTCTTATATGGACACTTCCGTACGAGTATCATGTGATCAATATTTTGTTAACTGGGTCTTAAATATTGAGAGGACACAATCTATTCATCACACTTCTTTGATATCATCGATAAAAGTTACCATAACATTAGTCCTGTCTTAGAAAATAGGTAAAGAGGAGAGGGATTCCTAAATGTAATATGTGATTGCTAATTGAATTTTGCTTTAACCCATTTTTAACCCAGGATTTTTTCAACCAGATAACGAAATCATCCACTTAAGATCAAGTGTTTAAGCATAGTTGCATTAATAACCAACGTCCAACGCGGGACGGGACCTGTTTTTTTATTCAAAAAAGATATTATCCTAAAGACCGATGACATTTTACTGTAAATGCTAAAGACTTAGGTAGGGAACTGTCACTATCCGTGTTAAACAAGTTTTTGACGCTGCACTGGGAAAGAGACTGAATTTAACCTACAGGTTTCAAACCCTAAGGGTCCATTTTGTACCTGGGTGTTGTAGAACTCTTAAGTCCATATACTACTATATACGAAAACTTCAGAATCTGATATCCATAGTTGAAGGATCTGTTAAAATTCTGCTCCATTATATGTTGTGCCGTAAGACACGAGTAAGACACGGGGGGGAGGCTCTCAACTTTTATACATATAAATACATAAAGTTTAGATTGCATTTTTAATTGAATATATCGTGCAACACGAATAACTAAATAAAAGCAAAGCCTTTTTACGGCCCTTTTTCATTTTACTTAAAGATGCATATTTTAATGCAACCGCTCTGAGTTATATGTATTGACTATTTGCATGTATATGGGTAGTCAACATTGTTTTGATATTATTATGCTGTTCATTCTCTATTTTTTGCAATTGTTGAATTTCCTTTCTTAATTACTACTTCAGTTTTATTTAATCGCCATCAAAATCCATCCAGTGCTTTCAACATTAGATACATAACTTTTAGAGTTCAATAGAAACTTAGAAACCTCATATCTAACATGGTTATTTTATGCGTAAAATAAGTACCACACCTATAGAAAGATGTACAATTACAATATAATTATATATGATATAATGCTGTTCAATAAATTGCAAAGCAAACTTTTTTTAGCACCATACAATGTGAATTTGTAAAGATTTACATTCAAAATTTGCAAAATGTGGATGCATCGGGATTCTTGTCATTAAAAATATCTTGAACCTTAAATTTAAAAAATCTTCGAATTTATTTCTTATGTCTGATGTATTTTCGACACAAATAAACAATTTTTGATCATTTACATTCAGAAACATGCATATAAACTTGATTTAAATAGACCTACCCTAAATTTTTCTTTAACTGACAGACATTTTTTATCGCTTAATCACATGACTTAGATGATCGATGTTGAAAAACAAACATCAAAATCATGAAATAGAATGATTAAAGTTATATAAAATCACATTTTAAAGTGATTTTATCGTAGGCCGAAAAATGGCCTTATAGAGAATGAACCTTATGGACATAAATTTAACATCATCAAACTTCAATTGAAGTGATCAGAATAAAAGAACAGATAATATTTACATTGTGACCAACATCACATTTGAGACAAAGTATTGATTTCACCCTAACAAATGTTCAATTTCATCAATTAAAACAACAACTGGGAGAATGTTTTGAGATTTATTTAAAAAGTATACATGGCTACAATTGCACAGGTCTTTTAACATATACAGATTTCACTGACAGTTAATTTTATTTTTGTAAAAATGTACTTGTTACACCACTGATATTTATGTTTCACCACTGACATGAAAGTTACACCACTGACCCAGTGATAATAAATCGGGTATTTGTGTTTCAAATGATAAAAAAATGAAGTAATTTCTATTTTGAATTACATAAAAAAGATTATAACTTTCCTCTTAAATTAATTTTTTGAAGCACAATTCTTTCATAATCAAAATAAGATACATTGTTACACCACTGACAGAAAAATGGTAAACATGTAGATTTGTTCACATGAATTCACTAATTCTTCGTGGTTATCTTTTTCACTATCTGCAACCATACACTTTCATCCACCATGTAACGAGTTCCCACTTTCTTTGGCTCATTAATCTCACAAACAACATCATCAATACTATACCAACACTCGTCAACCACGCATTTTGGCCAATAAAATTGAGATTTTTCCAATTCTCTCCCAACTTTATGCATACATGTACAACGCACATACACTTCCTCTTTATCTATATCTTTGACTAAACCTGGGTAAGGTTGACCATTGTACAATACAACAACATACTTATTTAGCAAATTTTCTGGTTCCAACTCTGTTTCATTCATCAATGGCGTATTCTGCGCTACACATTCTTTTTGTTCTGATGAACAACATGCTCTCGTTCCGTCATCATTCTCTTTGACATTTGTATTCTCCACCTCTTGGTTAGCCATTTTTCCCCTTTTGTCTTCTTCATCTTGTTCCTTTGCTTCTTCTGCCAGCTTCTTTTCCCTTTCACGTTTTCTTTGGTACATCAGTCTCCATCTCTGTATTTCAATTTGTGTCGGTGCTTTTGTTACTTCTATGGGAAGGACTGGGACAAAATGATTCGGTATCCAGTTTCGGTCTCTCATGTCCTTCCTTGTTGATGTCCACATAATGTATTGTATTGCCTCACTGGAAACTTGTCGTGGCATTATCAAACGATGTAAATCTTTTCGGACATTTACATTTCCTCTTTGAGGATAAACTGAAAAGATAGGATTTTCAAGAACGCTTGATAATGCAAAGATCTGCTAAATGCCCATGTACCTCTTGTCATTGCAGGCATCAATCACTTCATTCTGATATATTTCAGTCACGGTTTCTTTGTTGAGAAGAATTCCTGGGACATACTTTTCTGAATACATTGCGAAAGCAACTGATAAATCATTTATGGTGCCATTATCAGTAAGTCCTGTACGGAGATGTTCATTTGACAAGTATAAATCTTTGTGAATGGCTAATTCAAATACAATTCGAACTCTCATCTCCTGGCCATAATTCTCGTGTCCAAATGCCAAAACGCTTCCTGTATATGGTAAGCAGTTCCCATCACCAATCACAACAACTGGATAAATAATTGAGCTTTGTTCAACATCTGCTGGATAGAGGTTCAAAGCATCTTCATCTACAGTCAATCCAGTGCTCAAAATAGAAGGTGTTGTCTTAGGGATTCCATATGCAGCCAATTTGTGTTGATGATCTAAGCAGAATTTGTGTATCTCTTTAAATGTTTTCAAATTTCCTAGACTGCATAACAAGTCCTCGAAAAAAGCTGCTCTAACATCACCATTTTCTGATTCATATCTATTAGATACACCTGCTTCGATATCATCAGACTCTATCTTGTGTGTCTTTGGAACCAGTGGATCTTTTTTTGCTTCCTTGATTTGTTGTTTGGTAGATTTTTGATCTGTCTTGAACAAGAACTTTTTTAATGTATGACCTTGATGTTCATTTCCTGTGGTACATGAACTGACATCTCTGCAATATATTTCTCCAAATTGCTCTGTGATTATCTGGTGCAATCTCATCGTATTTGGTACTGGTTTTAGGAGTGGCATGGTGTCTTTAAGTAAGTTGACTTCTTTCTGGGGGACATAATAAAGCGATATGTTTAATTTTTCACTGTCCAGTGTCTGAAGAAAAGATTCTGCGTTGGGAATATCATGCCCTTGTAGAACCTTGGTATTGGCAGTCCTTTTAAGTACCCCACCAATCCCGTCAGGTGCTCCTTTGCCATGACCAGATTCATGGAAATTCCAGGTTGCATATTTAATTCCTCTTATAGCAAGTTGTGTTGAAAAGAGGTAAAAGTTGCCCTTTTGTTTGTATTGTGTGGCAGGACCATCGCTGAATATATGAAGGGTGTCAAGTTCTTCATTTTCTCTCAGCATTTCATCTAAAACGGGATTAAGATAAGCCCACACAGCACATGGGCTGTGATCCATGCTTTCAGAGACGGTGCAGAATGATTTTACTTTGGCATCTTTTCCATTGTATGAAATACCAGTGTGGAGTGTAATCTGAGCATGAGACGCCCCAAAGTGCATGCTCTGAATTTCCTTTCCTAGTTTGGTTTGATAGTTTTCAGCAAAATCTATATGGATAAATCCTTCATTTTGCTTCAGATTCTCTTTCTGCTTTCTATAGTGGGTCAACTGGTTCCAGATATTGAAGGAATGTTGTTTATATCTAACCATTTGGTCAATGAATCCTTCTGTAAGGTCTCCTAATGTACCTCTTATTTCTTCCTTAGCAGTTATTACAACAGTTTTCTTTTCTCCTCTCACCAATTTTTCCTCTCTTTTTGTAACCCACTGTTTCCAGGTAACTGTTTCATTGTAGTCCACCTTTATACCATCTCTAAACTGACTCATGTTTATTTCACTGCATTTTGGGCATTTGCTATACATTCACATCATGTTTTCAGTATCACAGGAAACTCTTTCTACCAATAGATGCAAATTGCACGTATCTATGATGGCTCTTCTCAGTAAGGTGTCTGCCATGAGCTGTGTGTTTTCATGTATTTTACATGCACATGTGTCTCTATCTGATTCTTAGGGGCAATGACCCAGAAGGGTCTTCGTCTACAGAATGAGCTGTAGCTAATTTTTTCTTTTGTTTCGGCGACATATCTGCTATATAATTCCTGTAGACTTGCAGTCAACAAGCGCTTTTGTTTCTTCATCTTACGGACAGTAATTGTCTGCTTTATCCCTGGTGTCATTCGGCTGTTGTCATCTCTTTCAAAGAAACTTGGTATATCTTTATCAAGTCTTTTTCTTTTGGTCAAAAGATTCTGTCGATATTTTGATGCAGCATTTTGCATTCCAATGCATTTTCTTGTTTTTTTGCTTAGTCCATATTTTCTCAGGACAGATGCAGATGCCATTTCAGTTAAAGTCTGCTTGAATTTATTGCTACTTTGTTTGTATTTCTGTTTCAATGCTTCTTTCATTGCAAAATGAAATAACAAAGTTCTCTTAACATTTTGCTTTCGTTTTTTATCTTCGCTTGTTTTCGTTCTCATTTTAAATCCCCTTAAATGGCGTTTTGTTTTGGTTCTTGGTGTCTCAACCTTTTCTTTGTGTTTTTCTTTCTCTCGGAGCCATCTTTTCAAATACTTTGTCGTCTTTTTCCTTTCTTTTTGAAGCTCCTCCCTGAGCTTCTCGTTGTCTCTGTAACATTTTGCTTTGTACGTTCCCTCCGTTTACTACTGTGAAGGTCCCGGCTCAGGTGTTTGTGGCGGGGAGAGAAAACAAGGTGCCCTCTTGATTTTTTGTCTGTGACGTTTTTGTTGTTCCCTCCACCGTTTTCTTTGACAACGTTTAGATCTATCTGATAGATCACTCACAAGTTTCCGTTTACCACTTGCAACGTCTTGTAGATATTTCTCTCTTTTCTTCCGCAAATACTCTGATCGTCTTGTTACATCATTGTCTCTTTTTTGTCGAAATTTTCGTTGCCGCTCGGCATTTGTTAATGCCATTGTGACAGTTACCTGAAAACGTTTGAAAGATATTATAACATAAATAATAAAATGATTGCTAAAATTGGTTCTTTGTGTGAGTGGATGTGTGCAGGTGTTTGGTTGTTGAAAAACAAAAAAAGTATATTTAATCCTTTATTATAAATCATTTGTTTTTACTTTCATCATTTATTCATGTATTATAAACAAAATAATGGAGCAAACTGTTTAATATCAATTGTGAAACAACCATTGTCAGTGGTGTAACACTTCTCATTTTCTAGATTAAAAATAAAATCATTATATCAATAGTCAAGCTCTGAATATTCTAAATTTGTCTAAATTAAAAAATGGATCTATGTCAACTCTTAACATGTTCTGAATATAAATGAAATGAAAGAAAAAGCAAAATTATAAAATAATGTCATGTGGTGTAACAAATTTTGTCAGTGGTGTAACACTTCTCATTTTCTAGATTAAAAATAAAATAATTTTATCAATAGTCAAGCTCTAGATATTCTAAATTTGTATAAATTATGAAATTGATCTATGTCAACTCTTAAAATGTTCTGAATATAAATAAAATGCAAGAAAAAGCAAAATTATGAAATAATGTCATGTGGTGTAACAAATTTTGTCAGTGGTGTAACACTCCTCATTTTCTGGATTAAAAATTAAATAATTATATCATTAGTCAAGCTCTAGATATTCTAAATTTGTCTAAATTATGAAATTGATCTATGTCAACTCTTAAAATGTTTTGAATATAAATGAAATGCAAGAAAAAGCAAAATTATAAAATAATGTCATGTGGTGTAACAATTTTTGTCAGTGGTGTAACGAAATTCAAGGTAACACCACTGACCGTTACACCACTGATGTATCTGAAGTAAATTAAGCAGTATGACCATAGAGTTCAAAAAAGTACACAATGTCAGATAGCCTATGTTATATGTGTTTAACATTTATCATTTTTCTGAAAATGTTATGATTTCTTTCATAATAGAAAGCCTTGAATAGTATGTTATTCTATTGACACATATTGCTCTGAGCATACTAACCTTTTCTGTGATGTTTTCTTTCACAATGATGTCATCACTACTGCCTTCGTCATTTGGCAGCAGGAAGTGATGTCACTCCGATCCGGGGAATTCCAACTTTTGTACTACATCATTGACATGATGTATTTTGAGATAATTTGCTTTGTTACACCATTGACAGCAATTTTTTATACACACATATATCTTAATTTTTTAAATTCTTTTAAAAGCTAATTTGTTAAATGGCACACTTGAACATAAAATATGAATGCAGATTTGTATATAAATTGTAATTTTATTATTGAAAGGTCAGTAATTTTTAAGATGTTATAGGTTATAGATGTTAACAGAATCTATTGACAGCATGAAGTCACTGATATCTTGTGACAAATATTTCTTTTAATCACTTTTAAGCAACAAAGTTGTCAATTTTTGTGTTGAAATAAAAGGTTTCAGTTTTCTTAAATTAGATGGCATTGTTTATATTTTTCAAAACATTATATTTTCGTTTTAAATTGACACGGACAGGAAAGGCTGCATATTTTGATAATGACCCTTATATAATTTTTCTAAATGGAATTTCAATGAGTTTTCATCTTTAACACCAGTAAAGTGAGTTTCATTTTTTAGAAAATCACAGGGCAAGATTTATATGGAAACCATACCTTGTTCTTTGACCTTTTATATTAGAGTCAAAGTCAGATAGAGGTACAACTGTGACGAGGAAATAAAAATATGATATTTTAAATCTTTTACATCTTAATATACATGTAATACATATAAGACATATCTTGAAACTTGACAAAAATCCCCCTTGAGTAAAACTTTTTCAATTTTTCAGAAACATGCCATTCAAAAATGGCATTTTTAAAGAATAACCTAGTCTATTTGATGACACACATTCCCTTCAAATAACCTACAGATAATTTTTTAAAATATTGAAATACTAAATAAATTTAAAAAAAATCACCTCCATCAATACATTTTTGTAATTTTCCCACTCAAAATAATTATTTGTCTAAGAAAATATTTATTTATTTAATGTGATTTAATTAAAACTTTAAACCAATAGACAGCATAATACAAAAAATACTTAAATGCCCTTTTTAATTATATAAATAATGATAAAAAAAATGAAATATTCGAAACAACGGCCTAATCGGTAATTAGTCTAACCATATCGTTAATAACTCGTACCAGTATTTGTCGTTCGTGTTAACCTGAATTACCTGTGATGTTTACATTTTTGAAAGTGTCAAAGGGCGTGCTTCTTCGGTGAATTTGGAGAGTACCTTGACCATGCTTGACATAATTATGTGATTAAACTGGGTAAGTAACACTACATAGTACTTTACTGCGTGTCCTCGTGAAAAACTTGATTTCACTCAACGGTATTTTGAAGAAGGAATTTCGAAATTGAGAATTATTTCAATACCTTTACCATGTTTACTGAAGAAAAGAAATACAGTTGGGGCCTAATTACTAATTATCCCAATCATTAATATCAATTTAAAAAAAAAAGTACAATCTATTAGTTTATTCCAATCTTTGATTGTCTTGTTCTGTATTGTATCCTAGTTTTCGTATTTACTCTAAGATATAGTTAACTTTCTAAAAAGGTGATATGGGTTTGGACTACTGCCTTTATAGTCTATTAGTTTATACTATATACAACACAAGAGTCATCAATTTATCAGTAATGAAAAACAGATTATTTAAATCCTACTGAGCTGCGCATGCAATACTAACTGGTAGGATTCATGTCTATTTCTCATTTACTTTCAATTTTACTTTATTGATTAAATTTGCCGACTCCTGTGATAAAGGAAGACGTCGTTCTCATTCTTAACCCCTCTGTACTATAGGTGACCTCCGGTGATTTCCGTAGGGACCTACTATTCGGACATCCCTTGACCGCGATGATAAGATGTGATCTGAAAAAAAAATTCAAAAGTTTATTCATCTTATTTGAATGCAAATAATTTTCAAAGGAAAATTAAAATGAAAGTGAAACCCAAAAGACCTGCATGCTAGTTTACAACACAAGCATATTCTCTCGCAGTGTCTAGCTATAAAAATTTTTATAACCAAAACGAGTAAAATGGCATAGAGGAAATAGAGTTCTATTTATCGACCTGACCTAGTTATAGGACATTTAAAGGACCTATATATTTTTAGTTATTGGTCTAATGAGGGAAAGGAGGATCGAAGAATTAAATCAAAGGATGTGATTATTTTGCAACATGCCTATAGGGATATTATTGAAGCTTCGATTGAAGGTTTGATGGATGTTTGTACATAATGATTTTTAATATTTTTAATTTGGTATTTTTTCGATCTTCAAACTAGTGGAAAATTATCCTTGCATTTGTTTATTTAGTTTTTTTATCTGGATTTGTTTGTTGAAAAAAGTTTTACTCAGATAAAAATGAATTAAAAGCGTAAAACTTTTGATTGATATTATTCACCAAATCTCGTAATGGCACCAAACTTAATGTACAGTAATGGATAAGATATACACACGTTCCACATTAATCACCAAAACATTTTTTATATAAGTAAAAAACAAGAGGCCCATGGGCCAAATTGCTCACCTGAGCACTGTGGCTAGGAGAAAGTAGATATTGGTTTATTATTGAAAAGTTTAAATCCAAAAATAGTCCCATGACCAATCATGGTTTTGCTATTCTTGAGAATATGATTTTAAAAGAATTGTCCTATGTCTCTGTAAAACTTTGGTCGGGCATTGTGGCCCCGCCATACCCCCAGGAGCCATGATTTGAACAAACTCGAATCTACACTACCCGAGGATGCTTCCATATAAATATGATCAATTATGGCTTTGCTGTTCTTGAGAAGAAGATTTTTAAAACATTTACCTATATATTTCTATGTAAAACTTTGGTCGGCCATTGTGGCCCCGCCCTACCCCAGAGGGTCATAATTTGAACAAACTTGAATCTGCACTACCTGATGATGCTTCCATATAAAAATGATCAATTATGGCTTTGCTATTCTTGAGAAGAAAATTTTTAAAGAATTTTCCTATATATTTCTATATAAAACTTTCGTCGGCCATTGTGGCCCCGCCCTACCCCCGGGGTCATGATTTGAACAAACTTGAATCTACACTACCTGACGATGCTTCCATATAAATATGATCAATTATGGCTTTGCTATTCTTGAGAATATGATTTTTAAAGAATTTTCCTTTATATTTCTATATAAAACTTTGGTCGGCCATTGTGGCCCCGCCCTACCCCCGGGATCATGATTTGATCAAACTTGAATCTACACTACCTGACGATGCTTCCATATAAATATGATCATTTATGGCTTTGCTATTCTTGAGAAGAAGATTTTTAAAACATTTTCCTATATATTTCTATATTAAACTTTGGTCGGCCATTGTGGCCCCGCCCTACCCCCGGGGGCCATGATTTGATCAAACTTGAATGTACAATACCTGACGATGCTTCCATATAAATATGATCAATTATGGCTTTGCTATTCTTGAGAAGAAGATTTTTAAAGAATTTTCCTAAATATTTCTATATAAAACTCTGGTCGGCCATTGTGGCCCCGCCCTACCCCCGGGGGTCATGATTTGAACAAACTTGAATCTACACTACCTGAGGATGCTTCCATATAAATATGATCAATTATGGCTTTGCTATTCTTGAGAAGAAAATTTTTAAAAAATTTACCTATACATTTCTTTATAAAACTTTGATCCGCCATTGTGGCCCCGCCCTACCCCAGGGGGCCATGATTTGAACAAACTTGATTCTACAATACCTGACGATGCTTCCATATAAATATGATCAATTATGGCTTTGCTAACTTGAGAAGAAGATTTTTAAAGAATTTTCCTAAATATTTTCTATATAAAACTCTGGTCGGCCATTGTTGCCCCGCCCTACCCCCGGGGGTCATGATTTGAACAAACTTGAATCTACACTACCTGATGATGCTTCCATATAAATATGATCAATTATGGCTTTGCTATTCTTGAGAAGAAGATTTTTAAGAATTTTCCTTTATATTTCTATGTAAAACTTTGGTCGGTCATTGTGGCCCCGCCCTACCCCCGGGGGTCATGATTTGAATAAACTTGAATCTACACTACCTGAGGATGTTTCCCCATAAGTTTCATCTTTCCTGGCACAGTGGTTCTTTAGAAGAAGATTTTTAAAACATACCAACAAATTTTCATTAATTCCCACTTATCTCCCCTTGAATGGGGGTGTCGCCCTTCATTTTAACAAAGTTGAATCCCCTTAACCCAAGGATACTTTATGGCAAGTTTGGTTGAAATTGGCCCAGCGGTTCTTGAGAAGTCGAAAATGTGAAAAGTTTACAGACGGACAGACAGACAACAGACAGACGGACAGACGGACGACGGACAAAATGTGATCAGAAAAGCTCACTTGAGCCTTCGGCTTAGGTGAGCTAAAAATTAAAAGTTATTTAATAAGCACTTAAAAACAAGAGATTCAAGTAACTTTTTCTGGGCTTATCATAAATATGCAGTAGTTGAGAGGTGCCTTGAACATAAAATATATTAGTGAAAATTTTTACTCGAAAAAAAGGTTCTTATACCAGTTTGTTTTGGCTTTTTCTGGTTGGAAATTTTCAATTTATGTTTTCCAAAACTACATGTACACATTGTATCTGGTTTATTGTACATTTATTAAAGTGAAATACATTTATCATGTTTGCAGCCTAATGTTTTCCCTAAGAACAGGCAAATGCCACATCAAAATAAAAAAATTATTTGTTGTTAGGTCCACACAGATTTTGTTCAAAGCCTGTTACAACTTATCTCTAACCCTTTACTGTGAAATATAGGGAAAACACTGCAACCAAAAAGAATTGATAAGCAACGTGTAGCTGCACGGTACCTGGCCTCGAGACCATAAACAACTGTGTGTATAATATATATTTCTATGCAAGTGATAAATTGTTAATAATTATCCGCAATGTATCCTTTTTCGAAAAAATTTCATGAGCTTAGAATTTGTGGTTCTTTAATATTCTGTCACCGTTTAATGTCCTTTATTGAAAAACGTCTTATAAAGCTCTCCCCTACTTCTAGACAGCGGAAATAAATTGATTTTTTTTCCCTTCAAACAGCCATGATCAGGCAAACGATAAATTAAAACAATTCTTTAAAAATAACCACGATTATTTAGATGCCCTGTTTGTAAAATAAATTCCTGGCTTCGAGATTAAGAAAATAGAATTATGCTTAATATGAAAATGCACGAAGATATTATCGGGGTATTGAACTTATATTGGTGAATATCGGCACGAGTTGCCAGTTGGCTGTACACATGCAGTGATGCACCAGCTTACGAGTGCACGTGCATGTGTACAGCCAACGAGTGTCAATATTCACCAATATAAGAAATATAATACAGCTAAAACATCTCCCAATTGATTTACTTGTAGTAGTTAATTATTTAAATAAGGCCCCGATATAACTCAACTATATATCATAAGATTTTTTTTTCAGTAGTCCTACTGCTAGCAGCTATCCTCATTATTCCAGTAACCCTTATTGCTTATTTAGGTTTTACAGGGGCTGATTTGTACTTAATTATTAATAAATAATTTCACCTTTGTGTGAAGATAAACACATCTTACCTACCTTCACAAATTTTCATAAATTTGCCTTCGAGAGTAGAACAGACGACATTTAATGTTTACAACGGGGCGTTCGATATTGAACGCTCGTATTCGGAATGTTTCGAGCATACTCAATAACGTAATGCAAACTCAGCGTTCAAAATTTGCCTTCGAGAATTGAACAGACGACATTTAATGTTTACAACGGGGCGTTCGATATTGAACGCTCGTATTCGGAATGTTTCAAGCATACTCATTTACGTTATGAGTATTTCTCAGCGTTCAATAAAACGTCAAGATATTGAAATAAACGCCGCTAAAATTCTGCAGACTTTTGAAGTTTTTGTTATTATATTAGCCTTTTTATTAGCCATGTAATTATAAAATATATATATCTTCTTTGTAAAAAAATATTTTAAGGAAAAAAGTTCTACAACTTTAATCACTTGATAATGATTTTCATTATATAGTCTCACACTTCTGCCTGCTGAATGGTGATGTATGTATATAATGGAAACAACGAATACTGAAAAACCTCCCACAAGCATCGAAACCCAAGAGGGAACTAAAAAGAAGGGTCGGAAGAGGGAAAAATATATTCCGTCTTCTGAACCACTAGAGCTACCGTTCTGTCGCATCTGTGGTAAGAGAGCGTCGGGGATTCACTTTGGAGTGTACAGTTGTGAGGCATGCAAGGTATGAACTTGTCAAGTTATTTTTTGCAGTTCTATATATATTTTATAAAATTGAAACATATGAACTATTTTGTAACTTTGGAAAATAGATAATATCAGTTTGTTAGATAGGTATAACTTGCTGTGAGTTTATAGAATTTAATAAAATTATACTCACTCCCTGGCCTTCTTTGTCATAAACATGAAAGTGTGTTTTTTTTCAAACAAGAAATGGTATTATATATTCTGGGACACCCTGTATATAAGGATAATTTTTATGGCTATTTGCAGGCATTCTTTCGGCGATGTCTTCAGCGAACCACTCCATATAAATGTGACAAAGGAGGAGACTGTGTGATAGACGAACAACAGAAAGGTCTCAACTGTTCAGCATGTCGCCTAAAAAAATGTCTGGATCTTGGCATGTCAAAAGAGGGTAGGGGCGCTTTAAAATACTTTCACTACTGAGATTAATAGCATCATTGCGTGTTGCTTTAGGGATGCTCACTCCTCCATTGCACCTGATCCCAACTCTGATATTTTGGATTGCTCTTCTCCTATTTAGTATTGTTTAAAGGACTGTTCGTTATCTCCATTTAATTCATATTTCAATTTTGTAAAAGCACTGAAATTTATGGTAAAATCAATTCATTTAACTTTTATGTTTCCAGGAATTCGTCAAGGACGTTATACTGTGGCAGAAAGAACGAACGTCATAATGGAAGTGAAGAAACTACAAGAAAGTGGTGTTTTACAGCATAAAAACCGGCAGAACAATTTATCTTCAGATTCAAACAATGGACATCCGGTTCTCTCGGAACACACTTATGCTTCAGATTCTTCCCTTCACTTTTCTCCGGATGTGCCCCGCAGTGATGAGGTTTTTACTCCCCCGAACTGTTCCTCTTCGATCCCTTCAGGTTCCAACCCATCCCCCTCTTGTTCGTCCATTCCTTCAAACTGTTCTGTCGTTGTTGATGGTACTGCTTGTGTTATTGATTTTACCGAGGAGGTAAGCAAGCATGCCATCACACAGACCCCCATTGAACAAACGTTGTTTTGTGGATCCGCGCCCGTATCTAGTCAGCAGGAGGCAAAGCGGATCATGGAAAATATCATGGTTGGATACGGTGCACTTAAACCATTTGAGACGACGCTGAATGATCAGGAACTGGAAGAATTGTTCGAAGAAGGATATGTAAGTTCTTATTTTTTATCTGGAAAAAATTCTTCGTATATAAGTTGTATTTTTAAAACGCAAAATTAAAAAAAATCTATCATCAATTCTTATTACATATTTTAATATAATTTTGGATAAAAAAAGAAAAGAAATATTCAATACGTAACACAAAGTGCCAGATAGTAATTTATCTTAATTAATGTGATTAAAATTCAAACATGATTTTATACACCCTTTCTAGAGAACGTTTTGGGAACTACTCATTTTGAGAGATTAAGAACTTTTTTCGGAGAGGAGCTTAAGACTAAGGCTTTGGATATATTCTCGTTTGTTTAAAAGTTACGCATTTCTTTTAAATTGTAGAAAAAATATAAAGAGAAGACTCGACTTTTTGGTGACATGAATTTTTTACCAGCGGATGAATTCACGGAGATCTACGAGAAAACAAATATGGACGTTGATGGGCGGCTGAAAATACTCCAAGATGGCCGCCGTGATATGGTCCGGATAGTTAGGGAATATGTACAGTTTACGCAAGGAGTTCCGGACTTCCGGGCTTTATCTCCAAAAGACCAGGCCACGCTTTTAAAAGGTACCCTTGTAGAATGTTTTAACCCCCCCTCATAAAAAAAATCGATTTATATATTTTACGCATTCAGTCTTTACTCTTTATTTGAATTTTAGACTAAATACATGCAGTTCTTTTCTGTAAATTCTTAAAACGAAACAAGCAAGAGCTACGATTGTCAGTAAAATGCAGAATGATACAGATGCATATTACCAGATAAATATAATGTTTTCTTAACCCTGATCTTTACTCTTTAACTTTATTTTTTAGCCTCCCGTTTCGAGTTTTTCGTCATTCTACAGTACCGGTCTATTGACTTTGAGCGAGAGATTATAGTAACATACACTGGACAGGCCAAACATTTTACTGAAATCTGTGTTTATACGCCAATAGAGGTCTTCAGGAATTGGTTCGAATTCATGAAAAAAGTGAAAGAATTAAATTTTACCCCCGAGGAGCATGCGCTGGTTCTCGCTATATCTTTAACATTCCGAGGTAAATATTTTGAATGAAAAGAAAAAAAATAATTTGGAGGCATTTTTGGCATCTTTTTCTTCATAAACTTAATTATTTTGATTTAAAACTAGATTCCTGAGGCAATATTGCATTAATCATATATCTATAAGTATTAGATTCTCGAGTTTTATCAAATGACATAACGAAATTATTCATTTTTGCACCATGCTGTACTTGAGCGTGAACACAGAAATCTTGTTTTTCTTTCACCACAGACCGATGTTCTTTAGAAGAACCTGACAAAGTAGAGAAAATTCAGACTACGTTGATAGAGACTCTCGGAAATGTGTTGGAGGAAACCCATGGAAATTCCGGAGGCAGGCGCTTGGCCAAAATAATGGACCTGTTTATCCGTCTTAGGGCTCTAGGAGAAGAGTACCTCCAACTGTATAAAAACTTGTGTAAAGACAAATTCCTGATCAAGGTCATTCCGGAAATGCTTCAGTTTCTGTTTGATGAATAGTGCTAAGAAGTTGCACTGTTTGATATACATGTATTTACGATGTTACATACTTGAACTTTAATTTGTACGTACACAGTTGATTTATAAGTAAACCATTCTATAAAATTTACATGTTTTTTAATCATTATTCAATATTTAACATGACGTAATAATAAGAAAAAAAGAAAATGATCGCGGGTGAGTATAATATAATCCCTGAAAGCTTCATGCATACTAGTATCTGTACGATAATATTCGATGAGTATCATATTTTACTTGAGACAAATGAAAAAGACCTGTCAGGATATTTTCATATGATGATTTTTTTTTAATTTCATGAACCTATTTCACATAAGTTTTTTTCTTTTGATTAACTTCATCAGGCCTTTAAATATTTTTTAAAGCCTGTCAATAATCTCATGATCATATATACATGTATATATGCAAATAGCATGACATAATTTCCGTTTCTATTCCGGTGTTTTATAGACCTTTATCTTTTTTTCTGTATTAAAACAGACCCACAACTTTTTGTCGTTACGGAGGTGAAGAGCAAAAGCGTCTTTTGAGCCCGTAAGAATAAATGACTGAAACTTTCCATTTTGATCGAGGACATGGATCTTCGGCGTATTGTTACACACATAGATACGGCCCTTGGAGTCCGTAACCACACCTCTGGGAATAGAAATATTGTAAGTGAAGCGATGCTTTCCATCCTTATCAGTAACGACAACTCCTCCATACCAATCTGAAATAACGACGTCTGCGTTGCAGTTCTCCGTAATGTATCGAGGCCACGTGTACATTGGATTGTCGCTGCTGTCACGTTCTATCGTGCTCTGGTATTCCCCATCCTTGTTGTAACGTGAAATTTTGCCTATTCCTTTTTCTTCGTTTTGAAGTCCGATTAATATGTCACCGTTTCGATGGCTGGCATAAA
Organism: Saccostrea glomerata; assembly: GCA_003671525.1. NCBI lineage: Eukaryota > Metazoa > Mollusca > Bivalvia > Ostreida > Ostreidae > Saccostrea > Saccostrea glomerata. The sequence continues at coordinate 1,548,610 of PRKT01000074.1, forward strand.
TGCTTCGAGCCTTCCAACCATCAACATTAGTTCCGGTGATGAAGTTAACCGACTTGTCCTCGGAGGTGTGTTTTTTGACGGAGATACCGGTGAGATACACAAGGAAACCATCCTGTGTTACTGAATGTGCCCCGAATGTGAATCTGAAGCGCTGGATTTCCTTGAGCTTATTTCCGGCTTTATCCATGAAGACGACCTTGTTTTCATAGCTAATCCAAACGTTTTCAGGAGGTTGGAACGCAATATGTCGAAAGCCTTCTATTCCAGAAACTGGTATTTCTTTTACGGCTCCCGAGGCTCCTGAAAATTAACGTTAAAAAGAATAAATTTTAATATAATTTATAGTACATTTTCCGTTTAGAATTAAAATTTTATCTTTTAACAATTTCAACTGAAACATAAAACTTTCCAGATATTACATATATGTCAATAAGAAATGTTTTGACAGACTTTATGATGTTTTAAAATGGTGTGTTCTCCGAACGGCTACTGAAATAAAACAACAAGTAATTATCACACTCAATTAAGGGGCCCTCTAAGGGGCACAGGTAGACTTACCTGTGTTTTCCTGGATAAGCAATAATTTATAAATCAGATATATTCATTCAATTTTATTGAATTTTTTTTATTTCATTCAATTTTTTTTTTCAAAAATATAATGAATTAATAATATAAATAGATAAAATTAAGATTTCAGAAAATAATTTATTTTTTTTTTGGTACCTTTAATTTTATTTTTTCCAAACTTTTCAATAGTATTGATTGAGAATTTACAAACAATTGTTTGTGCTAAATTTTCAAAATCTTTTAAATATCAAATTAACACATTAAAAAAAACATTTTTATGTATGATAAATAAATTGTTTATATAAAATTTTGTCTAAATTAATTCATTTATTCATCCTTTTTAATTATTAAAACAGTCTTTTAACTCATCATAAAATACAAAAGTTATGTTTTAATTTTCATATTAAATATAGATGATTCGAGATAAAAACAGATCACTTTGATTTTTAAGGAATTCCTAAGTTAATAAGCTAATTGATGAAGCACCTGATAATTGATATCAGTTCACTTTGAAATTTTAATAGGCAAAACTATCTCAATAAGTGTCATAGAAAATGATGTTCTGAACTGTTCTGCCTAATGATGCAGTCCAAGCTGTAAATACAAGAACAACCCAAGCTACAGAATAGTATCTATTTAAGGATGGACATGAAGTGCTGAACTTGCTTAATGATGCAGTCCAAGCTGTAAATACAAGAACAACACAAGCTACAGAACAGTATATATACAAGGATGGAAATGAAGTTGCATCATTCTTCACCCATCAACGATGGCGAATGCACAGCTCAACGTGAAATTCATCACAAACAGAAGAGGCGGCCAAAACTTATCCTTTCAAGGTTTCATCTACAGAATTCACCGAAGAACAGACACCAAGCTCTTCTGGAGATGTGTTGTTGCAGGATGTTCAGCAGGCCTCTCCACAGAAAACAACGTTCCCGTAGGATTCGGAAGACAGCTCCACGCCCATCCTGCGGATCACACCGAGGTTGTTGCCAAACAGATCATGAACCAGATTTCAAGGCGATGCACAGAAGAAGTGAAACCCATACCTTCAATCTTCACAGAGGAACTCAACAAGCTGCGAGACAACGAGTGACATGACACCAGCAGAGAAGTCATCGAGAGATTGCCAACCTTCAACACGGCCAGGTCATCACTTTACAGAGCTCGCCGGAAACAGACTCCACCACTTCCAAAGACAGCTGCTGACATCCGACTTGAGGGGAAATGGACAGAAACAGAGACAGGGGAAAATTTCCTTCTTCTAGACGACACCGTTCACAACAGTAGGATCCTAGCATTCGCAACAACGGACAATCTACGAGACCTGGCAGCTTCAGAGACCTTTTTCTGTGACGGGACATTCTACACCTGCCCCAGCCTATTCCACCAGATCTACACCATTCATATCCTGAGTGATGATGTGATGACACCTGTTGTGTATGCCCTGCTACCAGGAAAGAGTCAAGCCATCTATACAAGATTCTTCACCCATCTTCAAGATAAGATCAACGACCTTGGCCTACAGTTTCTACCTACCTGTGCTCTAGCAGACTTCGAGACAGCAGTCCACAACTCCATCAGAGAAGTGTTTCCGGGTGTAACAACCAAGGGTTGTTTTTTCCACTTCACACAAGCTATTTGGCGAAAAGCTCAACACTCAGGACTACAGATTCCCTACAAAGAAGACGACGACGTAAAGACTCTGGTTAGACGAGCAGCAGTTCTTCCCCTTGTTCCACTTGACTGCATTGAAGACGTTTGGTTCAGAGCCCTAGAAGACAGAGATGAAGCTGACCTGACACAAGCTACAGAATCCTTTACAGACTATGTGACAGAACAGTGGGTGAACGGTGACAGACTTCTGTGGAATCATTTCGGAACGGAGGGACCACGGACCAACAACAGCCTGGAAGGATGGCATGGAAAACTCAAAAGAATGGCACAGCATGCACATCCCAACATCTTCGTCGTGGTGAAGATGTTCAAAGACATACAGAATGCAAAAGAGATTCAAAAGATTCAGAGAGAAGCCGGCGGAAGTATTAGACCTCCAGCGAAGAAGTATGCAACAATAAAGAGAAGACTGCAGCTACTGAAAGAAAGGTATCAGCAAGGCATCATAGATCTTATGACCTACACAGACTCGGCATCTGAACTTCTGCACCTCGGACAGTGATCCCTTATTTGTGATGAAACATGAAGACTAAATGACTTGTTAATATTGTAAATATGTGTGATATGAAAGTGAAACAGTGCTATTTTATTCATAATATAAAAATAAGTGCTGCTATACAATAGAACTTTAATATAGTTTATATTTTTAAAAATGTTTGTGTATATAATATTTTTATTTAAAAATATGCATGCAAAATATTTATTTATACCAGTGCTCACTGCTCAAATAAAAAAATGAAATAAAAACCTGTTCTATTTTATTTAAATTCTGGTTGATTATTCATACAGGTAAGTCTACCTGTACCCCTTAGAGGGCCCCTTAATTGAGTGTGATAATGAATTGTTGTTTTATTTCAGTAGCCGTTCGGAGAATAAACCTTTAAAATTGTGTTCAAATCTTTTAACGCGGTGAATTAATATTAATTTGCCCTATATTCATGGCTTTGTTGAGTCTAACCCTATTCGATTATATTCAGAGAATGTTGCGCCCGATCTAAAAAATACTTGCCAGGCCCCTTGTTAGCGGGATTTGGTGGAGGTTTGTCAATGTTGAGAGACTTCTGAAAATCTGCTGCAATTTTGTTGTCTTTATCATCCTGGAGATGGTTTCGAATTTCCCTTACAAGTTCCTCGATTTTCTTTTCAAAAGGATACTTTCCGGAAAATTCAAAGAAAAGTTTGCTGCCAAGAATAAAGCCAAGCCACCCTTTAGCCTTATATCCCCGCTCCATTTTACATGGTATAATGTCTTTTTTAAGCTGCCTTGCATATTCTGCCTCTAAAAAACAAATCGTTTATTGCTTTTAGATAAACACTTTAAAATTCATTTGAAATTGATTTTTCTTTTGTAATTTAATACATGTTTACTTGTAATAATAACTACTATAATGTCTATATAATGAAAATTGTCAAAAACCTAATTCGAAATAACAGTCAGTTGCAGGGAATTCTAGAGCAAAAAGGGGTCGGTTGGTTATTGAATTTCTTTGTTGAAGTTATAAAAAAGGTCTTTGGCTCATAGAAAAAGCGGACTTCTCTTAAAACGGTGTACTATTTGAAGAAAATTGACTTCGGAAAGCCCCCCCCCCCCCCCCCCCCGAAAATTTTTTAATATTGGGAAAATCACCCCCTTTTTTTTGCTTGTGAAAAACAATCGATCTTACATGCTTTTGCTGCCCCCTTCCAGATAAATCCTGGATCCACACCCTGAAAACAGTATTTCTTACCCGCTTGACAGTTTTCGCTTTCGTAATACTTCTCGGAGAAACACATGAGAAAGATGGCGGAATTTTCCACTGCAGCACTCATAGCTTCTATCGTCGAGCCCGATATATTTTCTACATCGATCCAGCAGTTGATGCCATGTTCCTTCAGACTGTTTCGGATTTTGAGGACCGACTCCTGGTGCTCCCAGTCGTAGCTAATCATGACGTCGTGTTTTATAGAATCTTCAGATTCTGCCATGATTTGTTTTTGTTAATGCAATTAATTCTCTACCCTGCAAATTAAAGAAAATCAATTTTACCAATATCGAACATTTATGCTGAATCCCTTTGTTGATAGCAACCTGAAATAACTAGTTACACTCGGATGGGTATAGAGAACGTAATGTATGTCACAATGTATTGTGAGGTATATGTTGCAGTTTTCCCATTAAATTTTTTAACAAGAATTTTCAAACGATTATTACTACTACTATAACCGTTAACTGTAAAATATTTCTGTTTACTTACTTTATAATTATGTCGAAATGATTATACCAATGTGTGTCAACGATCAAACATGGTGGATAAGGCATTTATTTCAAAATGGAATTTAAATGTCTAGAAGAAAGCCATAACAAGCAGAAACTTGACTGTTATGGCTTCTATATTGACGAGGTTGTTTATGTTTTGGATTAAAATAGCACAATTCATTAACCATAATTTAATAAAATAATAAATAAATGTATTCGGTATAAAGGAATAAACTATTTTGCAACTATTGCAGAAAAAAATAACTTGCATATACGGGTAATGCATTTTTCATTGCAATGGTTACAATCGCTAAAACCCGTATTAACAAATTAAAGAAAGCATTTTATCAGGTATTTATATAAATACATGTAAAAATATGTCAAATAATTATAGAATAAAATAATGAAATTCAGATCGTTTATTAAATTGGTATACTAGTATACATGTACATATATATACACATTGCTAAAGTATATACCGTTATTTATATATTTTGAAACCAATTTTAATTTCATGTGAGGAGATCGAAGGATATATTACAAAGTTACATTACCCTTTCTTTTCAAATAAGTCTTGACCTCTACATATTCATTACCGCTACAAAAAATATACCTAAAGTATACATTAAATAATGTTACCGATAGCCAGTGCCTAAATTCTTGTGCAAATGCGATTTAAAGTACATGTACCAGTGTTACATTAAAAGTTCAAATTTTAAGTTAAACTTATCTATAACTAGATAGTTATAACTTATAAATGTTCCCTGTTC
>PRKT01000074.1:1553998-1625378 GCA_003671525.1 Saccostrea glomerata
TATTCAGTCAATTACGTCAATAACAGAAGAGTCGCACATGCAATGACAAAATGTTGATAACTTCCATAAAACAAACAATACAAACATAAAATTTGGCAGAAAAAATCAAAATTTTATGTAAATGATGTCAATTCTTACAATTGTGATGTCATTTTATCCGTATGCCTGGAACTAGCTACAGATCTGTAGCGTTATGGTTTTATATATTAGTCTTTGAGTCCATAACGCTACAGATCCCGTGTTGCAAAAAAGGTGCAATTTACGGCGCAAGATTTTTTGCGCACTTTTGGGGAGAATTTCACCATTTTCCAGCAACTACCTTTCATTCCCTAATTCGAGACACATTCTGTAACCAATCTGTATATTTTATCCACCTCCCAACCCTTCTAGTTGTCTCTACAAGTGATAAACTCGCTTGATTAAAATTATTTGTTAGATTGCTGAAAATTCACTTCAAGCGAGTATATTGCCTGTAGAGACCACTTTAAAGGATTTGGAGGTTGATAAAATAATTTTTTTTATGCATATTGGCTACAGAATATGTCTAGAATTAGGGAGTGAAGGGTAGTTGATGGACCAATTCTGGAAAGTGGAGAAAATCTCCCCAAAAGTGTGCAAAAAATATTGCGCCGTAAATTGCACATTTTTTGCATTACGGGATCTGTAGCGTTATGATCAAAGACTAATAATATAAAACCATAACGCTACAGATCTGCAGCTAGCCTGGAACGCGTTGCTCAAAATCCAAGACAGAGATGTAGACAAACGTTAATCGACGAAACCTGGGATACAATTACGGGATCTGTAGCGTTATGATCAAAGACTAATAATATAAAACCATAACGCTACAGATCTGCAGCTAGCCTGGAACGCGTTGCTCAAAATCCAAGACAGAGATGTAGACAAACGTTAATCGACGAAACCTGGGATACACATTAAACGTTTTCGGTTACAAATAGAAAAATAATTACTTGAGCTAAATGTATTTTGAAATTATATCTCAATAATCCTTTTTGTGTGTTATAAGAACTATATTTTAGATTAGACTGATATTTTGTTATTGTGAGGATGTTGAATAAGATGGTGTGTCACAAAAGTTGGAGGTTCAGTGTCAGAAAGTTTTTAAAGATCAGTAGAACGGCCAATTTGGTAACACTGGGCGAAAAATTAATGTTGATATTGTCTTAATTTCTGCAAAATGTTGGCATGTTATTAAAGAAAAGATTTCTAGACAGAATTTTAACTTGTGATGTCTTATATTTTAATAATAAATTGCCGTGCCATATATATATATACTACATGTAGCTGTATGTCACAATTGAATTTGACGGCAAAAACGTGCTAAACTCCAGCAATTACCTTCATTTTAAGAATTCATTTTTGTAATTTGGCACCAAACGACATTTAATACAAAATGTTCAAACTCAAAACTTTATTAAGATATGAAAATGAATTGATTCTATAAAGAAGTGTTTGTTTTTTAGGCTTTTTACAATGTCAACATAAATGTCACACATTGTCCAAAAGTAATAAATCTTAACTATAATTGTATAAATGTGGTAAAATAAATCATATGCATAGTCATTGGAAATAGACATATTGAAAATTGGAAGATTTTTATGAAATGTGCATCTTTTCAAAAAGTTATTGGTATACTCCAAAATAATTTCAATGGAATGGTGACAAAATCCTAACTTTAGGATTTGAAAGTTGTACATGTATTTATTTAAGAAATAAACAACGTTATTTAGTGAACATGGCGTTATGAATAGCAATTGCTCTGCTGGCATATTCCATGATGCGCGCTAGCGCATCATGGAAAATATGCCAGCAGAGCTATTGCTATTCATTACGCCATGTTCACTAAATAATCGTTGTTTATTACTTATATTTGCATTCTTTGATGTTGTCAAGAATATCAGAGGAAATCCTGACTTACATAACCTTGGACGCAGCTTCTTCTGTCTTCAGTAAAGAAAACCATACAGCTTTAAAATCAGTACACCTGATCAGTACTCCTTTCTCTAATAAATCACAATTTAAAAAGTATTTCCCTCTCAAACACAGTTATCTGGATATAAGCAGCGCCGTCATCGCATTCTCTTAATATTTTGTTTTGATGCAGTCGTGACGTCATCGATCAACGTTTTTGAAATCCTCTGATAAAAATCAATAATTTAACACTATGATAAATATGAGAATGCTTTTATAATGATTATTGCTCCAGTATGCTTTTCTGTGATTTTTTTTGGTACGTTTTCTTATTTTTTTTTTCTTGATTTAGATCTAGATCTAGATCTACCAGTTAAAGAAATGTTCTTTTTGAATGTTATTACCCAAGTGTGAAGAGTTATCGTTCTTTGTACAAGTATGCATGATACGAAAAAATAAAAATATGGAGTTCTATTCAATTTTTAAAAAGTTTCATATTACAATTAAATACATTGACCAAAATTAAATTTTTAAAGATATCAAACAGCAATTTTAAATTGTTCTGAATTCCTTTTTTTCCAAAAAATATTATTAAAAACTTAAATTTAGTTCTTTTACGAAACATTTCATATATATACTTCTCAACACGGTACATAGGTGTAGTAGAATTTGTTCTACACGAGTGAGATAGAGCAATTGCACTCAAAGCAGAAGCAGTTGCGTCTATAGTCCTATGAATACTATACAATTATGGACTTCAGTGTAGGTCGATATGTGGTTATAAGGACTCATGGCAATTGATATTGACCGAAGACACAGAAAGTGATAGCGACCGAGCCTGCGAGGTTGCTATCATTTTCTGTGTCTGAGGTCAATATCAATTGCCATGAGTCCTTATAACCACATATTGACCGTTCACTGAAGTCTATAATAGTTATATTATATAATCACTCAAATTGAATGCACCGACACAGTCATAACACAACGGACTTGGCTGTAATTACGTCACAATGGTTAGATTCACGTTTCTTTTATTATGACGTCACGTTCTACGTAACTTCAGTGCAACCGAACGGCGTGTCGTGCGATATCATTTTCCGCGGACGCGCTTTCGCGTCGCTATCGCGAAAGGAGGAATATCACGTGACGTCCTTTCAGCCAATGAAAATTACGAAAATATTCCACTTATATAATATAACTAATGGTTGCATGTTCATAGTGGGAGAGAGCAGTGGATATGCAAATATATCTATAAGCAAAATATTTGCAGTGTATAACGTAGTACACTGCATAAGCAAATAACTATATATCCTTGTCAGAATCTGTACAAAAGTACCATTCAGAGTCCAAATTAAGACACGAGAAAAAAATCATACAAACCAAAATGGTATCAAGTAACCATTTATTTGGACAAAATCTGGTTTAGGGAAAGGATAACGCCTCTATACAATCTCCTCAGTCTGATTAAAATCTGACGCCGCCGTCACCAAATTCCTCAACATCAATCTTAATTAAACATTTAGATCTGAATCTTGATGAAAGATATAGGAAACGCTCTTTGAACCACCCTTGCTTCCATTTATACATGTAAGTATGGAAAGGGCATACAATCCCATAAAGCAGGTAAACTGTATGGGTATCCAAAGAAGTAGGAAACCTTCGATGATTGATCTGTGAGCTAGACACGTACGTTGCAACGAGTATAAAAGGGGGTGGGGCTGGAGAAGAGAAAACTGAAATATTTTTCGAATAAATACAACTGAAACCTCTAAACTGCACTTCACCGAAAATTCTTTTCATGGAGAACTAAAAGTGGGGGAGAGGGAGGGGTCGATTCTCGGGTTCGATTCCTCTTCTTTTTTAAAACTGAATTATTTGAAATATTTAGATCTACTGTAAGAGAAAAGTACTCAGTATGTTTGGGTCTATGTGATGCGTGGGGCTAAAGACGGGATGGGAATAGGGACTTTGAACGAAAAAATTAATTCAATGCTAAATCAGCAAAATGGTTACAATCGTACAACTTACTGAAAACAAAGGACAGGTTCGAGGGCCTACTGATATGATATGAAACGGTTTCGATTAAATAAAAAGCACATCAGTTTAAAATGCAATGTCGAACAAGTTTTGTTATTTCTACAAAGCTTTTTTTATGAAATGAGGCAACTCATGCTTATATTTTCCACCCGCAACATGCATGCAAAAGGGCAGTGAGAGTTTAGACCTAAAACCTCTGCATCAAAGTACGGCCAGTATAATATATATTTCCCTTTTGGATTTTTCTGAAACTCTGAGCCCTTTTCTCGCAGATAAAAACAGACACATTTTAATCATTTTTAAATAGACTATAGCTATATGAGGAGAAACATTAGTAAAATACAGTTCATACGTTGTAAGACAGTCCATGATGATACTCGACCAGAAGAGAATTTCATTTATCCCGGGATCAATTAAGATAAACTCATAAAATATTAAATTAAGCAAAGTTTATAAAATCATGAAAACTATTTTACCTTTACTAAAGACCCATCCATCAAATATTAAAAAAATAACATAACAGAATAATTTATTTGCTGTATTTTATATATATACATTGACTACTTATTAGAGTTTGATTACATGTGTTTTTAATGAATTGCACTATATAATTGGCGGTATTACTGTGCATGTTTTTATTTTTTCTCCATAAAAAAAATGTTAGCGAAAAAAGTAACGTCAAATTAATTTTCTAAAACTTCACGTAAATAACGTCATTTTGACATTAACGAAACTGACACCAATTTTCTAAAACTTCACGTAAATAACGTCATTTTGACATTAACGAAACTGACACCAACACCGTGCGCAACGTCAAAGCGGAATGGGTTTCTTCACTTACCTTAGCAATCTTCTAAGTGACCGATTTTGAGGACTTTTTCCGACACATCTCTACACACTGGATTAAAGGGGTCTGTTTTATTTGTCACCCAACTATAAGACATTAACGAAACTGACACCAACACCGTGCGCAACGTCAAAGCGGAATGGGTTTCTTCACTTACCTTAGCAATCTTCTAAGTGACCGATTTTGAGGACTTTTTCCGACACATCTCTACACACTGGATTAAAGGGGTCTGTTTTATTTGTCACCCAACTATAATACATCCCTTCCGATTTCTTGAATTAAGGTGGCACCCATGTATACAAACTCGGTTGTATAAAAACTTCAATTTACTGCATTTCCCCTTTATTGATTTGTAAATACGTTTATAAATCAATTCATCTATTCATTGCTTGGAAGTTTAAAACATACTTTTAATTGTTAACATGCGTATTTTCAAGCAATTATTTTTTTTAAATGCGTATTTTGTAACATTCATTGCAATTTTCTTTTTGCAAATAAGAATCTTATCTGGGATTCTGTTGTAAAACAGAAATGATAAACAGTAATCAATTGCATTAGCGAATATTAAATGACTTCAGCTTTTCTAGCGATCTATCGTCAACTTATAATTACCTTAAGTATGCAGCAAGTAACCATAATCACCTGCATATGGAATTTATGTTCTCGTGTTCATTCCACAAGTCAAAGCTTTTTCGTCAAATGAACAGTTTTATAATTGACAAACTATTGACAATAAGTTGATGAATGATCGAAGGATATCAAAAGTCTGGTTTAAACTTACCTTTCGCAAATCGTATGACTGATGCAATTACTAGTATCTTGTACATGTAAGCTAATACAATGTATCGGTCAATATAATCTCGAATTACTTTTTTTTCTTCAAATAAATTACCAAATATTAAATTTAAATCTGTATTGTTTAGTTTTTTTTCTGCTTGCCCTTTCATGACAAGGCACACATGATGGCTGTGACCAAACGACAGGGAGTGTTTATTTTTTTTGTTACCTGTTCCCTCTTCTGATATATTATGGAGTATATTACGTATTTGTATTGTACCAATGAACGTTTGAATTTGTTTATAATGTATAACAATAATATTTCATCGTTATGATATTGCAAGTCATGCAGTGATCACAGAATACTTTTTTCGTATTATAGTTTTTCGTATCTTTATATTTTTTGAAGCCCAGAAACACAGTTGTTACACAGAACTCATTAAAGTGAAATACTGAGGCAAACATCAATATAAATAAACCATTTTTTGTTTAAGTACTTTGATATTTGTTTTACATGATAAACAGATGTCGCAAGTCCATCATGTAAACTATATAATAAATCAACGGCTGCAACATGCATACCACGCAAAAACTTACAATGAGTTTGTTGGTTGGTTTCTTTTGGGCTTTTGCATCCATCTCATCCGTAATTAGTACGAAAATGTCTACTCGATTGTCACTGGGTCGAAATGAAGATAAGACGTTATTAAAGGAGCTGTCTCAGTTGCATTTTCAGCTTTTCAACACGATTCAGAACAATACAGATGCAATAGAGGTATGAAAGATAAATGTGTAGGATGAGTAATCTAATAGTAAAATTGTTCATAAATCGGTATTTTCTTGTCTACTACTGTTTAACTTATAATTTTTGTAATACATTTTAAAGTCGGCTTATTTTGAAACCTACTGCACGACAAGGGGATGCGGATTTACCAAAAACCAGTGCAGCACGGACGTGCCAAATGGAAGTCAAATACAGAAGGAACTGAATCAAATAAAGGGATATATTGAGAACGTTTGCAAGAAACCCATGCCAAAGAGTGAGCATTGATTTTATATTATTTTTTATACTCCACGTTTTTATACAGTCATGTACTTTGATACAAACGGTTATGAATTAACGTGTCATATTTAACAGAATGCAAAAGAGGTTGGAAGATGTACAAGGGGCATTGTTATACGCAGCCTAGTATTCGTCTAAATTGGTTTAATGCTCAGGTTCGTATCCTTTCCCTGAATTTGTAAATTTTGTAAATTGTTTTGTTTCTTCAAACTATTATATACATGTATTCGAGAGTTCACATAATTGTTACACACTTCCTTTGCAGAATGTCATAGTAATTAGAATAAAATGCAGCAACATCTACTGTTATCTCTAATATTTGGAATATTTTTCCTAACCTTATGTATTAATAAAATAAATATTGAATGCAGATGTTCTGCAGAAGACGAAATGCTCATTTAGCCAGAGTTGATGACAAATATGAAAATCACTGGCTTGCACACGCATTCCCCGCATGTAAGTCATTAGACGTTTTTCGAACTGAAAATGATAACGTTTTTCCAGTTTTTTAAAAGTTCGACGCTACGAAGAAATGTATATTTCTTGGGACGTACTTTAGATATTAAGATCTGGATTCATTTTTTCAACAAATGTTGTTTTAAGACCAGTATTTACGAAGTTATTTTGGTATACGAGGGCTGTTCAATAAATAATGTCCTGAACTCTATGACATACAACACATATATTACCGAGTATATGACAATAATTAAGCTTGACTTTCTCTCATGATTGAATCTTTATTGAATTGATCTCAGTTTATATGACCACTTTTCATCTCATATTTTCATTGTGAGAATCTGGAAAACAATTACTTTTCGAGACACTGCATTATAAAAAATAAATGGTGAAGAATTAGTAAACTAGAGTGAAAATAAACGCTTCATTTAAGCTGCTATAAAACTTGATAAGAATCCCAAAGAAATATTCATTGAAATTTGTGAAATTTACATTAACCAATGCCTTTTTATAGACACATGAGCAGATGGATTTCAATGAACAATAATGATATAATAGGCATCAAAAATGGATACCGTCCTTGGCGACAAGGACTTACAACAACAAATGTTCTGTTTGCCAAAATTCAACAAATTATCAATAACGATATTTGATTGACTTAAAACACACAGCACATTTAATAGGCATCAATTTGGGGTAAGTTTCAAAGAAACATTTGACAGTAAAAAAGCTAAGTACTCAATGGTCACCCTATGTTTTGAAAAATGAGTGAAAACGACATCGTGTCAGAATATCTTAACAATTGTTTTACAAAATCAGAAATTGTAGTTATCCACGTTTGTCTGAAATTCAAACAGATAACCCCTCGTACACTTGAATCTATTGCTTTATTACTCTCAAAACATTTTTACAACAAGATGCACTTGACAGAAACAGCCAAGGTATAAGAAAAGAAAAGAATTGCAAAAGGACAAATACAGTTTTATATGCTATTTTCTAATTCATGTATATTAGTGGTCTTGTTCTTCAATTTATTATTCGGGAAGGCAGTTCAATTTCTGGAACAGTCTAGAAAGCGACTTTTTTTGCAAAAAAAAAAAATCAAAAGGTTTTTGAGAGAAAGGAACTAGAATCAGGAATCCACTACATTAAATTTCTTTATGACAGCATCCAAACCCACACTCCATGAAGAGTAAAGGAGTTTTGGGGACAAACCGAAAGGTAATATTTTGACAGACAATAATATTCGCCAGATCTGTCACCCTTTGACTTGGTTCATTTTCTAAACTTAAATAATCACCTTTCATAAAGAAGAAACAAGTTTAGGAAATTATAGGATCTGCCATAATCCAGTATACAAAGGGCCGTACTCAAAAATGAGTTCTAAAAAAATCAGAAATTGGAAAAATAATGTTACGGACATGTGTTTTAATTCAAAGAGAATATCTATTAAAGTTAAATTATTAAGACTAAATCATTGAAAAGCATCTTTTGTTTCTTTTTGAGCACCTAGGACATTATTCATTGAACAGCCCTCGTATATAGTTTAGTTCCCATTACTCAACAAATATTTTTTTTTTTATCATTTTAACAATGAGGGGATGTTTAATACACATTCAATTACTCTAGTTGTATTTCAGACAATTGGTACATTGATTTCACTGATCTTGGTGACGAAGGTGCGTGGAAATCTTTCACATTTGGTGAAAGAGCGATGTACACAAACTGGATTCGAGGCAACCCTAGTAACTCTGGCTCTGCTGAGCACTGCGCAGAAATTAACTGCGGAAACCTGGGATTGTGGAATGACGTCCCTTGTAATTTCAAGCTAAAATTTGTTTGTGAATCTTTCGGTAATGTTTCTTTATCAATAAGAACTAGTTTTCAGCTCTATCATTCTGGTTATAGTTTGTTCCAGCTATCTATATTCCACTTTCATTTTTGTTTTTCTTTCACAGGTATCTCAGAATGATCGACTGACTGTTGTGAAATAAAATCTGTAATTAAATAAAGGAATACTTGTCCATGAAGTATTTTAGATTTCATTTTTCTGAGTTTTATTTGAAAAAAAAATCAAGAAACAAAATTATTTTCTTTAAAATTAGTAATGAATCAATTATCTTAAAAAGTTGCATACTTTTTCTTATCGCGAGTAGAGAGGTAGAAAATTAGTGTCTTTATTCAAAATACTAGAACACAGTTTTCTGTTTAAATCCTTTCAGAACTAAACATTTGATATAAACAAAAATTCTGCGAAAAAATGTATTCATCAATTTTCAATGAACTTGTTATTTGCAAATCATTTGTTTAATTGAAGGAATACAGAAGTAGTGGATTTAACCTTCAAGAGGTCGGTATAATGGAGGTAAAGATGAGTATACAGTACAATTTACCAATAATGAAGTAAAAGTAATTGATGACTATTGCTTTAAACGAAATTTAAACTGTCTTTGTACACCATAGCAAAATATCACTATACATGTTGTATTTAAAAAATGAACAATTAAGAAAAGAGTATTAAGCATTATTCTAAGAAGTCCCACTTCAGTGTCGTAGTCATGCACTTCACATTTTTTTTATCGAAATTCTTGTATACAGTTTGCATTATACTTGTAAACTTTGAACCATATCCATGTTATATTAGATCATTTCAAAGAGGTAAACATTAATGTATAGATAATACACATTGTTTCATTCCGATTTGTATCCATACAAAAGCCGATTTCGAGAATTGATTAATTGAGTTTATGTTGTTATACGTCCCATTCAAGATTTTTTAATTCATTAAGAGACTTCACCACAAAACCGCTGAAGGACTTCAAATTAAGACCTATACTGGCTTCTTAGGTCCATTGAACAGTGATGGTTCCTTTCGTGCTAACACCTACCGTGACACGGGACCTTAATCGGCTTTTAAGTTTTTACCAGAAAGACCCAAACCTTTCAAGTCTAATGCAGGGCGCTTCGCTTAGGAACAGTCACTACCTACATTGAAGCGCATTGAAAAGGTAAAATTTTCCGTCTGAATGAAAATATTTCGTACATATATATCAGTTGATTCGATACACAAGAGCATAATTTCTTAGTGAATTTCCTTTGGGCCTTTGCCTTTATCTCGCCATTAATTTGTATAAAAATTTCTACACAACTGACACTAGGCGGTGGTGAAAACAAGGCGTTGTTGAGGAACTTGTCCAGTTTACATTTTCAGATCTTCAACACGATTCAGCACAATACAAAAAGGATTGAGGTAAGTGATTCCTATCTGTTTAACAGGTGGAGGAAATTGGAAGATTTCTAGTGTGTTCAAGATAAGATATCGAGTACTGTTTTTATTGATATTAATATACGGTTTTTCTATCAATAAATTTTTGTAATTTACTTTAAAGTCGGTGAATTTTGAAACGAAACCTACTGTACGAAAAAGGGATGTGAATTTACAAAAAACCAATGCGATGCAGAAAGAAAGAAAATGAGATACGGAAGGAATTGATTCTGATCAAGGAATATATCAAAGACATCAGACAGAAACCCAAGTCAAAGAGTAGGTCATATTGATTCTTACTAATTTAGGAGTTTTTAACGCTGGCGTACTCTGAAATAATGCGTCATTGATAGTTTATATGTTTTACAGAGTGCAGAAATGGTTGGACACAGTATAAAGGACATTGCTACGAAGGTTGTTCGATATTTATTGTGTATTGTACGGTATCTCAAAAGCATTCGATTCAAATAGTCAAATGGACATTACATCCCTTCAAAGTATTCTCCGTGATTTGAAACACACAATTTTAATCCCTGAATCCATTTCTGAAATGCGTCACGGTACGCTGATTTAGGTATACCTCTGAGGCACTGACTGACGGCTGATCCAAAGGGCCTGTCGGGACTTGTATCGACGACCAGATAAGAACTTTTTAAGTTTTGGAAAAAGGAAAAAAGTCGCATGGTGCTAGATCCGGAGAGTATGGTGGGTGTGGCAAGACGGTAACCTTCTCAGACTTTGAAAATTGCTTCACAAGCTCAGATGTATGTGATGGAGCATTTTCATGAAGAAGGCGAACATGCCAAAATCCCGACACAGGACGTCGTTTCTGATAATATTTCTTGAGCTTTTTCAGTACAACATCTCGATAATACCGACCTGTAACGCTTTTGCCCCTCGGCACCGGAATTTGTACGGCTAAACCATCACAAGAGAAGAATATGCAATAAAGGACCTTCTTTGTGCTCATTGTCCTTTTGGCAACTACAGGCCTTCTGCCGTATTTGGTTAGCCATAATTTGTTTCCAAATTTTCTTACTGGTTCGAAATAGTGAACCCATGTTTCGTCACCATTAACTATGTTTGCAAATTGTCTTTGATTGAAGTTTGGAAACATTTTTAGCAGTCGCTTAGCGGTTTGTATTTTTTTGGTCATCTGTCAATATATGGGGTATCCATCTGGCAGAAATCTTTCGTATTTTCAAAATACGCTTCAAAATGAAATGCACCCGCGATAGCGATATGCCAACAGCTTTGGCAATATCACGAATCGTGTACCTGCCATCACTTTCAATTATTTCCTTGACTTTTGAGACATTTGTCTTGCCTGATACAGTCACAGGTCGACCCGATTTTGCTACATCTTTGACGGACTCTGTGCCAGTCAGAAATTTCTGTCTCCACCTACGAACTGTCTCATAAGATACCTTATCAGACCCATAAACTTCCCCCAATTCAGTAAAAATCTGCTTTACCGATCGCGAATTACCGAGTTTTGTGCGAAATTTTATATAAGCTCTAATTTCTTCAATATTCTCAACCCTTTTCCAAACCATTTTTACAACAGTGGTCAACGACTGGCTCTATGGAAATGACGATTATTTTATAACCATGTTTAGATGAAGGCTCGTGTTTTTACTGTTGGCAAGGTATTGAATAGAGTTATCCAGGCGTATAAATATCGACGAAATCGTGCAAGGCGTTATCGCGTTGTGGTACAATACACAATACATATCGAACAACCCTCGTATATGCGACCAAGTATTCGTCTGAATTGGTTTAATGCTCAGGTCTGTGATGCACATGTATATAATGTATTATTATAACCAGTATAAAATTATCGGGGTGTCCATATACCCGTCCATTAATGCAAGTTACATTCTAACAAAATATTTCTTACATATATTGCACATCTCCTTGTCGAAGTTGAAGATAACGAACAGTAATCGGACACATATTTTGGGTTTTACTTTTCCATAGAAACAATGGCACAGTCATTCTATCTTTTATTAAGTTTACTCATTTTAAAGTTAGAAAAATTATATAATTTGCAACTCCTCCTACGAGGGGTGTTTCAATAAATAATGTCCTGAACTCTATGAAATACAACACAGATATCATATGGCATTAAGCTTTACTTACTCTCATGATTGAATCTTTAATGAATTGGTATCAGTTTATGTGACCACTTTTCATCTCTTATTTTCATTGTGAGAAGCTGGAAAACAAGGGCTATTCGAGAAACTGCATTAAAAATGAATGTTATAACATCAGTAAACTAGAGTTAAATTAAACGCTCCATTACAGCTGCTGTAAATCTTGTTAAGAATCCCAAAAAAATATTCACTGAAATTTGAGAAATTTACAGCATCAAATGTCTGTTTTATAAACACATGAGCAGGTGGGTTTCAATGAGCAATAATGATATAATGGTGATCAAACATGGGTACCGTCCTTGGCGACAAGGACTTACAACAACCAATGTTCTGTTTGCCAAAATTCAACAAGTTATCACTTCGCAAATTTGATAGGCATCAATTTGGGGGTAGTTCACACTATTTTAAAGGAACACTTGACAGTAAAAAAAACTTAGTACTCAATGGTCACCCCTTGTTTTGAAAAATGAGTGAAAACGACAGCGTGTAAGAATATGTAAACAATTATTTTAAAAAAAAAATCAGAAATTGTAGTTATCAACATTTGTCGAAAATTCAAACAGATAGTGAAACTTGAATCCATTGCGTTAAAGTCTCATCAAAACAAATTTACAATAAGATGCACTAGACAAAAACAGCCAAGGTCTGAAAAGAACAAAGAATTGCAAGAAGACAAAGACAGTTTCATATGTCATTTTTTTTAGATATTAGTGTTCTTCTTGTTCAAATTCTTATTCGGGGAGGCAGTTCAAATTCTGGTGGAGTTCAGAAATCAATTTTTTGCAAAAATCGAAAGGTTTAAGAGAAGGCAGAATAAAAAATCCACTGCATTAAATTTTTCAGAACAGCGACCACTCCTTGAAAAGTAAAGATGTTTTCGAGAAAAAAAACTTTCAGAAAGAAGAAACAAGGCAAGGAAATCATAGGATCTGCCATATTCCAGTTTACGAAGAGCCATACTTAAAAATAGGTCTTAAAACAATCAGAAATTGGATTAAAATGTTATGGACATGAATTTTGATTAAAAGAGAATATTTGAGTTCAACCATTAAGACTAACTCATTGAAAAGCGTCTTTTGCGTCTTTCCGAGCACCGAGGACATTATTTATTGAACAGCCCTCGCAAACCAATGATTAAACTTTTATGAGACTTTCTAAAATCTTTTAAACGTAATGTCATCGGGAACCAATTATTCTACTTTTCGATTTACAGATATTATGTAATTATTGGAATGGGAGTTATCACTTCGAAAGCTTAGTGATTTACTTTCAATTAATTTCTGATTTATTAATTTATTCATTAATAAACTACCACTTACGTTCAAAGGCTGGACAATTTTTAACAAAAATAATTTTAAGGCGTCCTCTGTTTTCACATGTTCATAATCAAACACGGTGAGTGTATTGAATAGTAACTTGATTTGATTCAGATGTTCTGCAGAAGACAGAATGCTCATTTAGCAAGAATGGATAACAAAACCGAAAATCATTAACTTGCACTTGCATTTCCGGGAAGTAAGTAGAACGATTTTATTTTTTTCTGGAATATATCATTTTTTGTCCTGTCATAAGTTGAAGGCGATACAAAAACGATCACCAGATATTCTTTACGCATCTCTCTCTCTCTTTCTCTCGTACTTCCATCTGTCTGTGTCAGTGTTTTAATAAGTGTACGTAATCTCCAACCTTATATTTGTTCCATTCGTTATGTGAGCAGTTAAAAAATGACATGTCTGATTAGAAAGATGGACAACACTAATATACTATTAGCAGAAAATATTTATACAGGTTAACTTTATATCATTGCTGTATTTTAAGATCATTGGTATATCGATATCACTGACCTAGGCAATGAAGGTGTGTGGAGGTCCTTCACTTTCGGTGTTCAGGAAATGTTCACCAACTGGCAACCCGGGAGCCCTAATATTTCTGGAAATAATGAACACTGCGCAGAAGTTAGCTTCGGATATTGGTATGATGTCCCTTGCAATTTCAAGCTTCAATTTATTTGTGAATCTTTTGGTAAGTTTTGTGTTATTAGAACTCATTCTTAAAATATGACATATGTTGAAAAATTTCCATTCTGATTATTAGAAGGTATCGAAACAAATCTGATAACTTGAATTGTTCTTTTACAGAAATCATAGAATAAAGCGCTGTTTTGTATTTGGGCCTAGAATAAATACAATCAAAACAGATCTTCATTGTATTTGTTGATATCTTAAATAAAGATATTCGCTATCTATAATGTACGATGTAAATATCAAAGTGTTTCTTTACCAGATGAAACGGTACTCATCTGTACTATAAGCCTGCAATTCGTAGAGAATAAAGATGTATAGAATGTAAATGATGTGGGTGAAAAAGTTTAGCTCTGTTTTCACTTAAAACAAGTCTATGTTATAATATATCATTGTCAACATTAAAAAAAAATCACATAATGTGAATAATGGACCTTTACGAGTAGCGCTGACTTTTACAGCATACTTTTACACTAGAACAGTGTACGGAAACTCTTTTACGATATTAATACTTAGCTCAACATTTAATTCAACCAAATAACATTTATCTCAAAAGCGTAAAGAAGTTGTCCTTAAAGAAAACGACAACCACCCTACCCTCAACTTCCGGTCTTCACATGTAAGTGCCCCTAACAACCTAAGGGGCACTACCTATGACCACTAGAAAGGTGTTCTTATCTAATTATCAATCTGTACCTCCATACATGATGCAGGTTTAAATGTCAAGAAAACCGCCAACTGTGAAAGTCAGTGCTTCTCGTAAAAGTCCAGTAGTACAATGAAGCGAATTGAAGTGGTAAAATTTTCCGTTTGGATGAAACGTTCTGAGTCATGTTTTGAACGTCAATTACAACATAATGACACGCCCATATTTTTAGAAACGAGAAAGAAATATTTGTCGTAATGTTTTAGGACATCCCATTCTTCGCGACAATCAATACGAGTTACACTGAAATGGAGCTTTAAAAAATTAGAAGAGAGAGTTAAAGACTCTCCGCTTCTGTAAAACACAAATTGCAACGAATATGTACATATTTTTGAACTTATCATGTCTATTGAAGTTACCACAACACATGTTTCGGTCGAACACGTGTTTACTCGGTATTTATTTAGACCGTCAATTTCATTGGCTATTATATTTATGGAAAACCTGTTCTACGGGTATTCGATTAAACAAATCGACCGTTTTATCAATTTCTAAAGAAATGGGCGTGTCATAAGATGACAATAAACGTTCTAAAGATAGCTCAAAACGTTCCATTCGAACGGAAAATTTTACCACTTCAATGCACTTCATTGTATGTAAAATCGAAGGATATTGACCATCTTTAAGAAAATATGATTGTAGTGCATGCTTTTCTATATGATTTGTTTTTCATGAAGCGATATGAATAGTTAATATTCATATTTTCGTCACAATTTGCTTTAATGGTGCATGGACACAGACTTGAAGGTTATATTTTCTGTATAATATCACGAATTAGCCGTATCTATTTTAAAAGCATTTCACATAAAAATAAATAATTTTTTTTTAATTTTAACTAGAAGTTATCAAAACTTCAAATTTTTAGACGGGTTTGATTGACACATCCTTGCACTTTCACAAATTTTACTTTTATTCTTAAAGGTACTTGGACACAGATTTGAAGTCAATATTTTTTCTGTAATATTACGACTTATATATTTTAATAGCATTTCACACAAAAATTAATTAAAAATCTTATTTCATATAAAAGATATTAAAATTTCAAATTTTTTGGCGGATTTGATTGACACATCTTTGCACTTTCACAAATTAATTTTATTCTTAATCCTTAGGAAAAGTGGCAATCTCGTTGTGTATAAATAAAAAATAAAATAAAAAATAAAATAAAAATTGCATAATGCAACACTATTGTTATTATTATGCTGACTGTTGTACTTATTTATGCGGCAATCCATTTGACTTTTTCCTGAAATTAGCGGTGCTAACACAGCGCACTTGCAAGAACTCATTCAAAATCTTCATGCTAAAATTGGTTGCATGCTTAGTTATTTTGGTTACTAGTATTTTCTCTAACTTAGTCAGGATTTTCTGTCCCAAAGCAACTCATCTTTATTTTCTGTATTGTTTGTAAGACTAGTTTGTTTGCAGACGTCGATTCTCATTGATAATTTTCTTTTACGTCCTTCAATCAAGCGTAATATAAAAAAGCGTTTTAATGACCCTATGAAATCAGTTCATCTAACGATCTGTATGTAATTAGTTTGAAACTTTGTTGTACACATTTTAATCTAAGGTTCCTTATAATAATTTAACTGTTTTCAAATAATATTTGTCTATTTTATCCTTCTTGTGTTAAATGTATAAATTAAGTTTATATATTTGATAAAATTCTATCAATCAGTGATCGTCTCTGTGGCGTAATCGATAAGGCATCGGACTGACAATCTCATGGTCGTGAGTTCGATCCATGGTGTGTGCATCGAAGAATTTTATTCGGTAAATAAAGCCGTGCACTATTTCGGCATAGTATGTTTACGCTATATAAATCCTTAGACCACTCTGCGAGAATTTCCATTTTTTCGCGTTACGAAGTATAGCGAAAAATAATTGTCCTGACGACATGAAAACGAATACGATTGTGTGGTGTTACTAAGGTAAATTTGCTATGTAGGTTTCAGCCAATGAAATGTCAGTATTGAGAAAACGTGTTCGATTGTCTATACGGGTGGTTAGTAAAGGTTCACTTTCTAGCGCACGCTTTCCCTAGCAAGTCATGTTTTTGGTCATGGACGCCAGGCAAATACAGGGTGCGATTTCTGAAGAAGTTAATCAAGTTGTGTCGCGTCAACAGTCGGAATTGTTGGACAATCTAAAAGATATGATGGACAGTCGTCTGACGGTGTTTAAACAGAATATTCAACAAATTTCAACTTCCAGATTAGTAAAGTAGAAGAAAATCTTAATGAGCATTATGTTTTCCGGAAAAAAGGAAACGAGAATCAATATAAACATGAGGCAAAAGTGCTAACAAAACTGAAGGAAGCCAGGGAACATTTGAACAGCGACGACGGTGTAGATTTAGCCAAAAGCAGCATAAATGAAGGTATTGAGCTGGTTAAAAATCGCCAAAAAGGCATTAAGTTAGCAGATTCGTCGCAGCTTGGTTGGAGAGTGGTTCAAGAGTATGAAGCCAATCCGATAGCAGACGATTCAGACGATGAGAAAAAGATGTACAGAGCGCAGATAAGGGTAGAGAGAAAAGTTTTCAACGGAAGGAAGAGATCTAGATTCGAGCCTTATCAGAAGAAACCGGCAACGGTTACTCGCATGGAGACTGACGAGAAGTCAACAGGCAGTGGAAAACCCGGCAGATGTTTTGACTGTGGGGCAAGAGGGCCGAGATTGCACAAAGAAGGATGACAAGTCAAACAAGATAAGTGAAAACTTAGATAATTTTTTATCTATTTCAAAATTTGCACATTTTGTTGATATAAAAAATAAAAAATCTCCAGTTGGTCACTTAAGATCACACTATGACGAGTGGGAGAAAATTGGAACAGGTAAAACAGTCTTAGATGTTATAAAGACAGGTTATAGAATTCCATTCAAAACTAATCCTGTGGCTATTGAATTAAACGACAATAGGTCAGCGAGAGATGAGCCAGATTTCGTTACAGGTGAGATCAAAAATTTGGTAGAAAAAGGGTGCGTGTAAAGAGTGTCTGAAAAACCTACAGTTGTAAATCCTTTAACAGTGGCTAAAAATAAAAGCGGTAAGCCAAGGTTAGTGCGTGATTGTAGGCATATTAATCCTCATTTACACAAATTTAAGTTTAGATACGAAGATGCTATAACAGCAAAGGAAATGCTTAAGATAGGAGATTTCATGTTTACTTTATATGCGAGGAACATCGACAATAATTAGGGTTCTCATGGAAAGAAAATGGAAAAGTGACTTATTTTGTCATTAATGTACTACCTTTTGGTATTTCAACAGCAGGGTACATATTTTCTAAAGTTCTTAGAGAGCCTGTGAAGCGTTTAAGGTCAGAAGGTATAAAGATTATAACATTTCTAGATGACGGTATAGCTGCAGACAGAAATTTTGATGAGGCATCAAAGGCAAGTAATTCAATAAAGAATCTTTTTCTTAGATTCTGTTGCATCAATATAAAAGTCGTTGTGTGTATGTGTTTTTGCCTGTTTGTTTGTTGGCAAAATGTTATATCAAAACTGCTTTGTTTGTATGTTTGAATATATTTAATACAATAAACCTGGCGTCAACCTGCTCGGTGCGCTACAATGCATATTAAGGGGTCCCGACCCTCTGCTATCAAATTTCACTCAGAAAATTTAATATTTCTAATGTTGATTTTCATGAACAACAATAACATTAGAGCCACATGGAAAATAGTTTGATGTAAGAAGCGCAGCTTATTTATTCAGAAATGATTTTTATGTCAGATCATGATATGAAGAAATTTCAATATAGAGAACAGAAATAGTAACGATTTATTATCATGACATTTAATTTGAAATATGAGGTGTATATGAAAATAATACTTAGTATAATACCTATTAAAATCATGTCAGAAAACATCATGAAGCGATGCTTCCTAAGTCAGAAAATTACAATGTTGTATGTGGTTGTAAGAAAAAAATACATCTGTGAGGAGGAGTTATCTTTCTTCTAAATATTTCTTCATATGAAAGAAAAATGTCATACTTATAAAAATTCTGTATTAAGTATTTGAAACATTAAACCATTATTAATATGGTCTTTTAAAAAATACAACTTATTCAATTTAAAATGCTTTTGAAGTAGGATTTAAATGTTTTATTGTTAAATATAATAAAACATTTAGTAAGAGATAGGCAAAAGAAATAGAAAGTAATGTTTCCATCATATGTTAGATTTCATCGAATTGACTACTCAGAGGTCTAAATTAGGAAACTCTAATTAAGAAAACTGTGAGTAGTATTCATATTTTGTACTCTGATTGTCTCTGAGAGTTATCTGTCATATCAGAGGGTCGCTACCCCTTAAGGTGTTGTGTTTATATATAAAGGTGCATAGTGAAATGAAGTGTGGACAGAAGGGTATGGGTTATATAGAGACAAACTGACAAGGAGCATAATAATAAAATATATAAGTCGTGATCTTATACAAAAAATATTAACTTCGAATTTGTGTCCATGCACCTTTAAGTACAATTTCAAGACTGAAAGACAGTCTATTTTATATACTGAAAGGAAAGAGAAACGCATAATAAACTTTTGAATAAAATTGAAACTTTTATTTCCAATATGTTTTCCTGTATTGTTATCAAACAATTCAATCCAACTTTAAACAACAAGTAACCGAAATCTTGTGTGACTTTGACTGATAATTCCTGAGTTATTGAAATTGATATGTCGATACCCCCCAAAATTAAAATTCTCATCATCTCCCTTGCGCATCAGTAACAGCCTTGATTTTTTTGTGCATTGAGTTCATCAGAGCATTTATCTTTCTCAAAGGATTATCATTCAAGCCTTCCGACGATACTCTAAATGGTTGAGAGTAGCTGTGTTATTCCAAAGCCAACAAATCCCCCCCCCCCCCCCCCCGCACAATGAATCCCACGAATTTTCGATTTAGGATAGAATATTCAGAATATAGCTGATTTGTTACTCGTGAATGTTTTTAAGGAAGCCTCGACAAACACTGGCTACATTTTCTCAGCATGACCATGCTAAAAACATTACGCATACGGCGTGTACGTGCGCGTGTGAGAGTAAAATCGACGTAAAGTTGCTAAGCTTGCGTACCAAATTAGAGCAGAGAGATTCTGTCAGTATTAGGGTGAAAATATGAGTCTGACTGTCTGCTTTAAAAATATCGATGTCAGTGATAATGACTTGACAATAACCGAGGTAGCATGATGAAAAGCCCTATCTTGATGTGATGTTGTTACGCGCCAACGTCACCGTCATGGTTGGTTGGAAACCTTTTAAGTTACTCTCTGACAACCGAAAAAACTTTTTTTGGTTGAAAATTTAAGAACAAACTGCACAGCAACATGTTGTTGCCTTTTTATTCACTTATGGAACTCAATTTCTAGACCCTATGTAACTTCTGTCAGCCATACCATGATTCAAGAAATTTATACTGACTGCAAATATCGGAAAACGATGTCTGTAACTCTAATTAATGCATCGATTGGCACTACAAAATGGGATCACAAAAATGTCATCATCAACATGCACGTGTATTTAGCTTTTTATCACTTCCCGTACGTGACACCATACATTTCATGGTTGAGTAATTTTGACCAGCGATTTTAGTGCACAGTAACCAAATTGCACATCTGCTCAATTTTCATAATTTTCGGCCACATAGTTTCGCTATAATGCTATTATGCGTTTCTTTTTCCTTTCAGTATATTTATAAACTTTATTACCCGAATGTAGAAGTATCGAGTTATATTTAGCGTTTCCAAGTACATGTAAATCTCTTGATGTCACAAGTAAAACATAATTAAGTCAGGTATTAAAGATTATATGGTTACATGCAGGCATTCTTACCCAGATCTTAAAATAAATTTTCATGAGGTTTACTTGAGATTTTGTCTCCATCTTAACTCATTTTGGGAATTTCCATCTTTTTGACAACGGGCGGATATATACACATGATGTTGTAGAGGACTTTTGAGCTTTTCAACGACCTCGGTTCAATGATGTCTCATCTGAAAGACCATTCTCCATATCCTGCAGCTGAGTCGAACCCGCGAAATAAGGATCAGCTCCTTACTCTGCGACTCTAGAGCAGACGCCCCTACCACTGCGCCAAGTGACAAAATTTTAAGAGTATAATAAAATCATAGGAATCCTTTTTAATTAAATCTTATTAAATCCAAATTGTTTTACACTCATTTACCCTGAAGGTCATCATATCCAATAACAAAAACTGGTCACAAACTTTGTATCAAAATTTTTAGAAAAGGTTTGTATTTCTTTGCTGCACCACTGTAATCCACCGGTATTATCAAAAAAGTCATATTGGCACTGTATATAAAAATCTCAATAAATCTTCCTCTGTAGATAAAGTTTTTCACCGGAGTTATACATTTTACACCTAAATTCTGCATCATTTTGTTTGTCAAGACGAACACACTCCTGGAGTGAGAGAGACATTATCTATGGCAATGTCACTTCGATCTCCCAGTCCCCGGATCACCAAAAATTCAATCTAAAAGAAATCAAGCAATATTTTAAAAAGGCACTAGTGTAGAAGAGCCATGTCATACTACACCAAAAAACCCCAACATTATAATAAAGAAACAACAGAAAGGTTAATAATTACCACTAGTCTTGGAGAGGGTGGGATGGTCACTTTTTGAAAATGCCACTGTAAACCTCTATTGCCATACAAATACACCTTGAACGGTAATGTTTCCCCAGATGAGCCAGCCCTTATTACTAAGGCCCCCATATTGCTACCATACATGTTGTAATAGAAGGATAGACACCAGTGGTGGTTAGCTGAGTATTAAGAAACAGATGTTATCACAAGTTACATTAAAAATTTTTTTTTAAAACTTATCTATGACTATCTTCATCTTGTAGATAAGTTTAAACTTTAGATTTAAACTTTTAATGTAACAAATTAAATGTTTACAGAATAAGTTGCTAAAATATCTCATATATTCGGATTTTCAGTGAGAGAAATATTTTGCTGATTTTCACTCACAGTATACATGACTGAAATAGGACATGCATGTCCTGGGTAGATTAACATCATATTCAACACCAGATTATAAGAATAAGCAGCTCGATTTTCAACTATAGAATCAATCTATTTTCGTAACATTTCATGTTTTTTGATGTACGCTGGATTGACATATAAATATTAATTTGTGACGACATTTAGATACCTAACTGAGTCCCTGCAGTTGTCAGTATGTAGGTTGTTCCTCTACTTTTAAAAGAGGATTCTGTATAAGCAAAAACGCCATCAAATGGAATCTGGGGTCCGGTGTGAATGCTCTGCGTTGACTGAGAATAACAAAGGAATTCGTTAATAAGTGAATCCTACATGTACCATAACGAACAGATTTATATGGAAACGGGGGGTCTAAAGAATTGTTCTTTTTTTATTATGGTACATAAAACATATCTGAGTGAAAAAGTTATACAAAGCTGGAAAGGTTTATGAATTTCGAAGCTTTGCAATTCAGTGACCTTTCAGTAATCCCTTAGTCATCTTCTAGTTAACTGAATGATAGTTTTATCCTGTGAGAGAAATTATGAGAGTGGAAAAGATGTCCTTTTTAAAAAAAATATAATTTCATTTTAAAACGTGGAAAATATTTAATACTCGTCCCAAAACCCAGTCTGCACCATCGTCTGTTGATTGTTTCAGAAAGGAACACATCCCATCGTCAAACGTGCAGGTGACCGAATTAACTGAAAAAAAGAGTTAACAAGTAATAAATATCATTCAACATCAAATTAACATCTTTTTAAAAATAAAAATCTATACCTACCTAATAATTCACAGTTATGTCCGCCATATTCTCTTTTGCAAGTGCACATGTACCCGGATGTACCTCCTGGGATACATTTTCCACCATGTCTGCACGGCTCTATGGCACATCCTGTTTAAACCAAAATTTTCTGTATTATAAATTGAATAATAAAATGATTTTTCGTCATTTGTAAAAAAAAATGTGCAGAAAAAAAATCATAACCCGCGTATACGGGTTATGTGTTGTTTTTCCTGCAATAGGAGCAACTTTCCAGCGTGAACGAAATATCTTTAACTTTCCCGTAAGCGAGTATGTAATTTTCTTCTGCAATTGTTGCAACGTTTATTCCAATACTAACATGCAAGAAAGACATTTCAATGTATATATTCATCCATCTATTTATCATTTAACGTACATGTATGTTTGAGTAGAATAAATTTTGCATTGTTAATTGCTATATGTACATCATTGTTCGTTTCACTGATCGAAGAGCCACTGCCCAAAAATATTTTATACTTATTCGTGTTGGGTTGAAATAAACGTTGTGATATACGTCAAACATGTCAAATGTAAATGTGTTGTCATGCACAGATGTTTAATTGCAGTCTTTATATCCTCGACTAAATAGACGTCTTGACTCTTATCTTTCAACTTATTTTTATCTGACTACCAAAGCAACCTTTTAATTCGAATATTTATAAACAACTAAATACTGTAAAATCACATATGTTCGTGGGGTCAATTTTCATCGTTTGAGGAAAATATCTTGCTTCGTGGGGATTTGATTTCGTGGATCAAAAATTAATGAGTACTTATGTATGTATGTTACATTTTACATTTCGTGGTGGACATAAATTCGTGGGTTTCATCATGCCTAGAAAACAACGAAAATTTGTGATTTCACAGTATTTATAATAATTTTCTATAGCAACTGGATAGGGTAATACATTGTATGTACATATTTAAAAAAAAATTCGCAGTGAGAAAATGGATATCTGAACAATTGCTGTTTCTATAAAACAAAAAATCACTTCGATCACGTAATAATTCGTTTTAAGAAAATATATATCCCCCCCCCTCAAATATTAAAACTGTTGGTCTTTATACAAGCATGGGTTATTTGGTTAATTACTGAATATATATTAATGTAAAAAAAACATAACCAGCACTGTCCTGAAAGTGATTCCTTTGGTGTTAATCAGTCTTAAATGCCGACTTAAATTATTACTAAATCAAAACACATTATTTCGTTTTCTTGTGCACCATTTTTATTTCTGTTAAGAAAGTATCTGAAGTGACATTATTATGGCCATCATTAATGATAATGAGGCAATTTTCAGTTTGGAGCCACTCGTACCACATATCCCCTCGCTAACGATGACGTCATCAATAGCTATGTCACTTCTATAACTCGATCCGCAGATGCCCTCAAAGTAAATCTGCAAAATATGAACGAAAGGTCTGGGCGTTATCTAAAACCATCTACAAGAAGACACAAATATCTATGAGGTGTATTTTATGGCTTATTTTATAGTCATGATTTTGAAAACGAATAATAATGTATTTATAGCTTTAAACTGAGGTAATGAAATTACCGATCCTGCTGCCTTTTTCACCGATTAATCGCATTTACTAGTGATATATAGCTATCACGTATGTGAAATTACTTGTCTTGCCTTCTTCCTATCATTGGTCAACTAAAAATTGTTTAGACAAATGACCATCACCTTTTTTCTCAAGTACTTTGCAAAAGAAAATTCACTTCATTTAATTGAAGCCGAAAACAGACCACCCGATCGCAATGCAAACGCCTTGTCCATGGATACAAAAATGTAACATGGGATAGCAGAAAGCAAAATAAATAATCAAGAGCAAGGAGCCACCCCTTATTCGGATTTTCATTTTCGTCATGTATAATAATTCCCTAAAAACTGTTTTAAGTTTCACACACTTTAAATTCACACCTGAAGTCCATTTGTTGGTGCAATTTGTATAGCTGTTCTTTTCCATGAATCTCCTTGATTTCCGGTTTGTTCGAATATCTTGCTGACCGTCCCATTACTTCCGGTATAAAAGACATTTAGTGTTCCCATCCCTTTTCCAGTTCCATACATATGATAGGAGAAGGCTAGGCACTGCATTGTTTCTGAAGTGTATATTTATCAACAAAAATGATGCAAATTATTTGAGATCTTAATTTTTGCTACTATCAGCCGTCAACTGTCGAACCAGTAAAATTTACTTTTAGTAGATGGCGTTGAATTGAGCTGCTTTGGATTTAATTTCCTTCTTTATTTTAAAAATTGTGACACAAACTTAGTTTTTCAATATCACGATTAGCAACACCTCAATGCAAATGAAATGGGAAAAACATAAATATCAAAATAATTAATACTACCTTGCTGTTCTATTGAATATTTCTTGTATACAGGTATATATTTTTGTCCCACCCTCAGTCCAGATCCCTTTCTAAACTTAAACATGCATAATCTTAAGAGGTTTGTTTATTAGTTTTAGAAAAACTTGAATCTGCACAACCTTACAATGATTGCATATTGATATGACTTATTCTGATGTCATTCTCATTCTCATTCTAATATCTTTCAAAGTTTTTTCTGAATGTAATCCATATAAAGATTAAAACAACCCAACAACAAAAGTTTCAATTTTCGAATCTCCAAGAAAGTAATCTTATATTTTTTCGCAATTTATCTAATGTAAAACTGAGATTGATGTAATGACCCCTTTTCAAAATTGTTAGTAAGGGCCCATTTTAACTTTTGAGGTTCATTATCTTAAATAAATTCTAATTTCAAATTTATTGAGATTGTTCCAATCTTAGATATTATATAGACTGTAGGGTATTTTGTACTTGTCTAAATTAGTAATGTCATACCTCTGAATGTAATATTTGTTTTCAAAACTGCTCTATCGCCCTGTATTCTCGGATTAGATGCTTCGATAAAAGCGTATCGGGAACCTCTGTAGGCACCGGACGGACCTGTTTCAGAAGATGAAGTTGGACCCTGGAATGAAAAGATTTGAACAAAATTGACAATGACTTTGAAAACAAACTCAGAGTAAAATTGATCAATTTTCACTAAGTCAGAAGTAGCATTCGGTTTGCAAAATAACTCACGCACACAAACCCCGTATTAAGTAAAATATCAACGGTCTACATAAATATAAAAATTATTCCACCATACCACATGGCCAATGGTCCAGTCAAAGTCATCCTTCTGTAAATCAGCCTTAATCTGAACCTCTCCACCAAGGGGATTTGAATTTTGAACAATGTTTTCCATAAAACAACTGTTTCCAGTTTCGAATCCACATTGAACTAAAAGATTATATACACTAATTTATTAGGCAAATGCAGAGAAATAGAAATATGAAGTATTAATGTGACTTTCGTAGTAATCAGCTGTAAAATGTAAAAAAAATAATAAACCAATGGGAGATATCGTTGTCTCTGTCGTTGTTTTATACGTGGTAGTGTTTAAATCCTGAATGATGGTAGGCGTGGTCTCTTCATAACTCTCGGATGTGTTATTATTTAGCACATCTTGAACTTTTATAGGAAATGTAGTGTTATTTATAGGTGTGCTTTCATTTGTTGTGAGCGTGACTGCAACAGTTGTGATCGTGGTATGTTCCATAGTAGTGGTTGAAGTAGTGGTAGTTGTTGAAGCTGTAAGGGAGATAGAAATGGTGAATAGCTAAAGATTGAACTCGTACCTTCCCATAAACTATTTGAAGTATTTGGTTAACATGTAGGTACATACAACAGCTATGACTAAGGAGTTCTATTGAATCAATGGCAATATCTCCGTTGAACCCCGATCCCCTCATGCCCTCGAAACCAATCTATAAAATAAGACCGTAAGTTAACTTGCTTGATAGAAACGTTCATTGTTTGAAAAAACCTTTGAGATATTACTTTCAAAATTTATACCTGTAGATTTTGAACTGCAGGAATATCGATTTTGGCCAGAATCCACTGGTTTCCTTGATCACCAGAACGACTGAATGCCACTGTTTTGGCAATATTTGTTCCTTTGTAGAAAACTTTTAAGGAACCAATTGCCGATCCGTACATATGGTAAAAGAATTTTAGGCATCTCTCCTGCGCTGTCAGACAAATTTTATTTTAATGTTTGCTGTTTATTAGAAGACTGCAAATATGATAAATTATCCTATAAAGTCAAAGAGCATTCATTGACAAACTAAACAATTATCTGATAAACCAATACAGTTCAATTTTAGTAATTTTCTGTTGAGTCAAATTTCTGAAAATATAATTTCTTCAAACATGCAACTTCTTTATTAAAATAGCAATATTCCACTTTCACCTGCATATTTTCTTCATCATTTCAAATTTATTCTCTAATCTAGAGCACGCCTGCATGTGTGCAGTTATTTTTTAACCGAGGCAGACTACAGATTCATTAACTGGTGTTGCAGGGATTTCAACAACCTCTTTAAAAGTCAGCATGTCGTAAATATTCATTGGTCGTTATAATTCCCTTATTAGAAATATATCTTAAACATTATACATGTATATTAAATATAAAATCTTATTAGAAATATATCTTAAATATTATATATTAAATATTAAATCTTATTAGAAACATATCTTAAACATTATATATAAAATATTAAGTCTTATTAGATATATATCTTAAATATTATATCTTAAATATTAAATCTTATTAGAAATATATCTTAAATATTATATATTAAATATTAAATCTTATTAGAAATATATCTTAAATATTATATCTTAAATATTAAATCTCATAAGAAATATATCTTAAATATTATGTCTTTAAATATTAGATATTAGATATCAAATCTTATTAGAAATACATCTTTAATATTATATCTTTAAATATTATATATTAAATCTTATTAGAAATATATCTTAAATATTATATCTTCAAATATTAAATCTTATTAGAAATATATCTTAAATATTATATATTGAATATTAAATCTTATTAGAAATATATCTTAAATATTATATATTAAATCTTATTAAAAATATATATTGAATATTATATATTAAATCTTATAAGAAATATATCTTAAATATTATATATTAAATCTTATTAGAAATAAATCTTAAATATTATATATCAAATATTAAATCTTATTAGAAATATATCTTAAATATTATATATCAAATATTAAATCTTATTAGAATTTTATCTTAAATATTATATTAAATATTTAATCTTATTAGAAATATATCTTAACATTGGGTTGTATTTTGGCCGACTGTTTCATACTAATTGTTAGTATTGTTTCAGAACTAATTGTGACTACGGAATGCTCCATCTACATGTACTTGATCAACTACAATTACACAGGGCTCACGGGGGTGTGGCAGGTCAGAAGGGAATGTCTAATCTTACTAGGCATCTGATATCACCTCCAGTATTTCCACGGGTCCATTTTTATACTTTTTAACATATTTACAAGGTTCACATTTTTATATGATTGATCCTTTCTAGTTATCTTCATCTTTCTTCACAAGCTTACAATGGTTCCGCCAAACAAATCGTTCCACTATTTAAAGACGTTCTTCTGCTGAAGTTGAGTTAAAGCATACCCTTTGTTTGAAGCAAAGGTCTAAATCTCGTTCTGTTAATAGCTAGAATGTGGTTTGATTAAATTTTTACTGCCTTTGTTTAGAGTCACAATTCGTATAAACCACAATAAAAGCATCTTTAACTAGAACAGCCTCTCTATGCTTCTTTTCAGCTAAATTATGGCCTAACAACGAACGCAGGTCAGACAGAAAGACGTGTAGACGTGTTTTGTTTGGTACTTTAAATCTAACACTTCAGTTTAATAAGATAAGGTTATCTTTCAAAATCAGCAATAAATCCGATTTAATAATTATACATATTTAACTTGATATAAAAAGATTATACCTGTTGCAAACCTGACAAATTCGGTACTTAGAATAGCAGTATCGCCCGGGGCCCGGGGCGAAGATGACTCTATATACATGTAATATTTCCCCGAGTGTGCATAGCTTGGTCCAGTATTTGATGTAGGTGTTCTGTCCTACAAGAAATGTACATAACAAGAAATTCAATAAATTCAAACAAAGTTTATATCAATAGAAAATTTTTTTTAGCTTTAAATTTGTAAATATACAAGGGGTGATCTAAAAGCTCGCGAACTATCTCTACATAACTTGGAAATTCTTTTGAAGTATCAATAATATTTTTTACAAAGTTTATGAAGACAATAGACTTTCCAGACGTTCAATCGTAAATTGGATTGATTGTTTTTGTGAAGGGAGGGAGGTTGTTAAAATGACGTTTGTTTTGTAGCCCAGCGAAAGCAATCTAAAGAAGATTTGTGTCTTTTGTTAGGCAATTTGTTATGAAATATTGCGAAGTTAAAGCTAGAAAAATGATTGAATATCTTAACAGTATTATGACAGTATTAACAGTATTATTATCAAATCCCTAAAATATATATTTAAATTTAGACTTTAACATATTGAATATGATAAAAAGAAGGCTCCAACAACCATATCCATATTGTATAAACGACGTTCCTAAGACAGAGGACTCGGTTGTGATGGTCACAATGTTCTTTCTGGGTACGGATATCCTTATCCAACCATCCTATTTCCTAAAATTGGTCATTTCTGACAAATTGAATGTTCTTGTTATTTTAAGAAATAAACTTGCATGGTGATAAGTTTAACTTCTGTGAACAGAATGCTACGGAGAATGTCATGTGACCGCCTGAATCACGTGACTCGAGCATGGGCAGAGCGGTGGCAGATATGCATTAAAATAAGAGAGGGCTACTCTAAAAAATAATGAACACTCAAACCTAAGTTTATGTTTAGATGAGAATTTTTTCTTTGATTAAAAGCATATCTCTTTATATTATTATAACAAATTGAATTAGAATTCCGTACAATTTTCACCACGTCATAAAAAAAGAATAAAAATAAGTTCAAATTTACCGAGTTCAGGCTCCAGTCAAAAGTGTCTGTGGCTTTATTTTGTAAAATTGTCATTCCTGGGACATCGAAGTTAGCAAAGAAATTCATATTTGCTGATAAAGAAAATTATGTTATTTTTCTTACAATGATAAAAAATTATTGATCTTATCACTAAATAATGTTCTAAAACACTAATTTTTATGGAAAGTTTGCTTAAAAAAAAATTGGAATATATAATTAAACTGATTTTGAATCAAAATTCAGAAATCAAACACGCTAAATCGTGTACAATGTATTTTTCTCAGAATTGGAAGAAGAAAATAAATGAAACGTTCAGAACGCCTATCGTACGATTTCTCAAATGTTTGAGGAATAAATAATATCTTATTTGTTTACCGTCAATAATTTGATCACAGTTGGTTCCACTGAACCCTTTCTGACAATCACACCAGTAAGATGTATTGGTGTCTGTACATTTACCGAAGACACATGGGTGATCAACGCAACCTGAAGAACACAATCGTAAGGGAGGAAATATAACAAATACTAAGTTAGGTTTTTATTCAAATTGCTATAATAATAATTCGGTTATTTATGTACTTTAGAAATATCGGAAAGAATATTTTTTTTCATTTTGATAATTATCATTTACCATAGTTGAGAAAATCTGTGATTTTCATTTTCTATTAATCTTTAACAATTCAGAACAAAAATAAATATGCTACTTACTTACTCCAACGCTTTTGACAGTAAGGTGGAAGCCTTGAGATGATGGTCTGTCGTTAGAGACAGCTGTGTTGAATCTCAAAATCATAACGTTCTTTAACTCATCAGCTGTTGTGTAGATTCTCTCTGCTTTTCGCAGACCACAAAGTCTAAAATGCATAAATGATTCTGCTTATTGGAAAAAAACCTAAATGCTATCTTACAATTTTATAGAAAAAAGAATGATATTCCATCGATGTAACACAACGAAAAAGTAAAACAAAAGTTGCAGTGTTTACACTTTTAAAAACATTGTTCATTGAAACTATGTATCTTTTTCTTGCCATCTTTATTTAAAGACTGTATTTATGTTAATGATAATATTCAAATAAAATAACATTCAATTTATATCGAGTTATATTAAAACAAAACAAATGATGACAATTACAATATAAGGTTCACCTACTCTGGACCATCTTGTCCCATTAGGTTATAGCGAATTTCCAGCCAATGGTAACACGTGTCATAACCGTTGTCGGAGACGTCCATGAAGTCTATTGTCAGTTGTATGTGTCGGTCGGAAGGTGCCTACAAATCAACGAAAAGAGTGATGAATAAATTTTAAGCACTGCGCATGTGCTCAAGACGAAGGATAAATTGCAGTATAATGAGCACTAAGTTGAATATATTTAAGAAATCACTATCAAGCTAGTGAAGTATGCTAAGGCATCAACGATAGTTGGAAACGTGGGATAATTTGCATAAATTATCCCACGTTTCCAACTATCGTTGATGTCCCTGGCATACTCTTACTTACTAGAAAGTGATTTCTTATATTTCCATTTCATTGTGAAATAAAATTGTACATTTCGATTTTATGTAGACTAATAGATTGAAATTGCACGATGCCTCCAGCGTCAATTTCTATAGTCCCCGCCCGTTGATGTCAAACACAAAGACAGCCGCACGAGATTTTCATGCATATTAGGCCTCCCTACATCAAACATGAAGAAAGACGCACGAGATTTACAAGCGCATTTGGCCTCCTTATCTCCTTAGGTATTTCTTGGCACAATCTGCATGTCGACAGAATGATAAAGAAAACAAAACATCTAACTTTTAAAGAGTTGTCACAGAGAAAACAAATAGAATGGAAATATACTGACACGCAAAAGAAATGCAACACCCTACTTTAGGGGGAAATAATTATGTAAAGTAAAGAATTTTGTATCTTCAGATTATGAATATCAATTTGGTGAACATCGGTAATTTAACAGTTGAACGATTTCCATACCATGACCGGAAGTCAAGTTTGAGTCTGCTTAACAGAAATCAAAAATTGCATGTTTAACAAAACATTTGGCAACATTAGTTTTAAGGGTTTTTTTACTGTCCATCATAATGCGGCAAGATTTCAAAAAATAAACTCTCCTTTTGTTTCCCGCAACGATGCTAAGGCTACTTGAAAATGGATTATGTACGCATTTCCATTGCTCTAGCTTGAAAATTTCAATGTAAAGGTGATGGAGACTTGCTGATGCGAAATTTCACTACATTGCGCCTCAACAGGGTCTTACGTATATTCATTAAGGACAGTCCTTGTATCGGAAGTCCAAGAGTGGCTACACTGCGCTTAGTCAGAGAAAATTCGACCTAATCATCTGAAAAACGGGTATTTAGAAATGCCAAAGAATATTTCCTTTGCTCGGATCTCGATGAATCTATTGTATCGTAGAAATTAAGCTGCAATTGTTGTTTTGGGCAGTCTTGCACGTTTTACTTGAATGGCTGGGAGGGGGTGTTTTAACAGTCATTTCTTACTTAGTAAAGTAAACAGATAAACATTTTACATTTTTATCAAATCTCTGATGTTCTGAAAAGTAAGTTAAGCCTTACTTTATTCGCTTTTGAAAATCATAAAATAAAAAAAATCAAACATTAATTTTTGTAGATAACTGTTTATTGCGTTTCTTTTGCGTGTCAGTATATTTCATCACAATGCATGACCAAAGAGATCGATAGATTTCAGAGTACTACACATATAATTTGGATAAATACCATAATAATACACACTTAATTGGATAAATGGATGAAATGAAAAACTATAGGTTAATTGAGCACTGAGCTCACTAAATGATACTCCGCCTCCCATATGATTATAATGGCAAAGTCCATGTTTTGCTCTCGAAAAAAGTGTCAAATCAAAAAATTTTATTTAGTGATGTAGGAGGAGTTGCGGTTAAGAGATGGGTACCCTTCAAATTCATAGAAAAATTGGCAGTGTCCATGCTTTGCTATGGGCAGACTGAACTTTGTGTCCGATCAAAAGGTAAAATAGGAGGTGCACAATAGAAACTATTTAACAAAGATTCTGTGAAAGTTTCATTAAATTTCATTCAATGGAATAAGAGGAGTTGCGGATAAGAGATGTCTGTACGGACTGACGTACAGACGGACGGACATCCTGTGACTATCTTTAGTGCTATACATGTACACTTTTTATAACATATTTGTTATATAACAGAGGGTAAACAAATATATAGATCACAATTTTCTTTTGAACTCTTGAAAGAAAAATATCACTAACACTTTAAATTTATAGTTAAAATATTGTATAGTTAACTTTAGTACAAAAAATATTAATCAATCAAAACAGTCTACCTTCACTAGCCAGACGCACACCTCTCCCACTCTGTAATTGTTGGGGTAATTGGATGACGTTATCGTACGTTCTCCGTCTGTTTCTAAATTTATCACACCTCCACAACCTTAACAATTAATATTACGAAGATACTTATTTATTTTTTACTTCTGGTAATGACGAGAAAAAAGTGCTTTTTGTATGCTTCTTTATTTGATTCTAGGTCACTTAGATACGTGATAAATATTGCATGGTGTTTCTCATAGAAGTGAAATTCCCTTTATTGAAATATCTACATTGCATTAAAAAAGCTTTCGACATTAGGCGAATATGAAAGAAAAACATTTCATATCAGCTTTAAAGGAAGCTTTTTTCCTACCTTGACTCGACTTAACAGACGAACAATTACTTCCGGTTAAAGGGGAAGGACAATGGCACTGGCAGACATGGTTTAAATAGCCGCCATTTTCACACGTAGGCGAGTTGTTACAATCCTCTGAAATATACATAATGTTGAAATGTAATTGCTTTATATATCACTTCCAATACAGTACACACAATGTACATATCATGAAGGCATACTAATTGTAGAAACTGAAATAAAGCGATACAAATACTTTACAACTTTTTGCTATCGCTTTGCACATCACTGATTTACAGAAATATGTGTTTTTAAATCATTTTCATCTGTATTTCCTCACAAAAATTTTGCTTGGTTCAAATGGTATTAAAATTAATGGAAAAAAATCTTGCACTTATCTAGTTATTGTCTTGTACATTCTTCTTACTTGTGCACCTATAGGCTGTGGTTATTTCTCGCGCATCGTAAAACATCAGACCTTGGGCTTTCCCCGCTAAAAAGGCCAGTCTCGGGTCCTTTGAACGTATCGTTGGTTTACTTCTGTCAATGGCAAACGACTAGAGAAACATTGAATAATGTTAATCTTTAATTGAGAGAGAAGTCTTAATTTTTACCAAAGCGGGAAAAGATATATCAAATAATATTATCAAATATGTTGAGATATGTAAACGAGACTGACAGTCGCCAGCATGGCGCAGTATTCAGAGAGATTGTGGTAGAGTCGCAAGAGGAGATGATCCTTTCGTTGAGAATTTGAATCTCACTGTGGGACATGGAGGCCAGTCCTTCAGATGAGACCCATAAGACAAGGTACTGAGTCGCTGTATGTGCTAGCATGAAAAGGATCCCAGAATGCCGAGCATAGCAACTCTCCACCGGCAAGTAGTGGTGTCTCCAAATGAGTGAAAACTTCTTGAGAGACCTTAAACAACAAATAAACGAAAAAAAATCTTTATATCTTACATTCAAGCTGTACTGGAGGACAGAAGATATGTCGTATGGATACAGCAATCTAGTTGTCATGGCCGCAAAATTAATGTTCTGGAGTCCGCCATTTTGAATGTTGTCTCCATAAAGTTGAATATAATGGTCCCTATCTCTTCTATTCTGTTCATGCCACATTCCAATAGCGTGACACATTTCATGAATAGCTGTAGCTAACTGAACATATATGAAACAGTTTTGCCAAAGAGAAATACAGAACAGAGGAAATTATACTTTTAATTTAATACTGTTGACGTTATTTTTGGAATGTCTTAAAAAGAAGCAACAGGGATACTGCTTTAACTATTTCTATCAAAAGTGACAAAAGTAAGACTGGGGTAAAACCCTGTTAACATTTTTCTTTATTAGAATAATTTAAATAAGTCAAAATCTTTGTAAATATAATATTTCTATCAGCTATTTTGAAAAAGACATAGCATGATGTTCAGAACATATGTATGGCACGCCAAATTCACAAAAATGAGATAAACCTAGTTTCACAATTGATAAACTAGGTTTATCGACTGTAAACCATAGTTTACAAATCGTAAACTATAGTTAACGATTCGTTAAGTATAGTTTTCATCTGTAAAACTATATTTAACGGTTGTTAACTATAGTTTACGAATGATAATCTAAGTTTATCTGTCTGTAATAAGCGTTAACAATAGATTTTGTTGATAAACATAGATTCACGTTTGTAAACTATAGTTTACAATCGTAAACTATAGTTAAGAGTTGTTAATCATAGTTTCACAAATCGTGAAACTATATTTATCAGATCGTTAACTATAGTTAACGGTTTGTAAACTATAGTTTACAAATCGTGAAACTGTATTTATCAGATAATCTATGTTTTGCAATCGCAAATGATTGTTTTCGGTGTTAAGTATAGTTTACGGTTGTGAAACATAGATTATCGCGTTAACTATGGTTTACAGATGTGAAATATAGATTAACGTTGTAAACTATAGTTTACGGTTTGTAAACTATAGTTTACAACCGGTAAACCTAGTTTATCGATTGTGAAACTATGATTATCTCATTTTTGTGAATTTGGCGTGCCATACATATGCTACCAATAGCATATAGGAATAACTTTAAGAAATACAAATCTTTGAAAAGATAATGTTTCTATCAGCTTTTTTGAAGAAGACAAAGCATGATGTTCAGGATATATGCTACATGTACCAATTTCAGCGGTTATATTTCGAAAAAATTGAACCTTCGCGTAAGCTGGAGAAAATTAATATTACATACACTAATACACCCTGGGTCTCGTAAGCTTATATCCTGTCGACCCCATCCTACCATTCCGACATAAGACCAACACCCTCTAAAAATAAAAATCAAAGTACTCAGAAGTACAGAGAGCCGGGCTCATTTACAGAGTAGAATGGATTTCTTACATGAATTACGTTTATATTCTGATGAAAAAATTATTTTAAAACAATAAATATAAATGAAAAGACACTGACAGTGAGTTTTTCAATCCTAATACCACGGTCCGATCATGTCAGAATCAGAATTAATCTGGTACCGCAGCTGAATGTAAACAAACAGGCCAGTCTGGTTCCCTTTCCTGCTTTACCTCGTATGTGTAGAGAACTACGGTAACACTGATTATCAATAATCCTTACGCTAATGAACTATGCTCTTTGACTTATGAAGTTTTTAAAGTCATTACTACTAATGTTTATTTTATACAGATAAAAGTTCATTTTATTTTTGTTGCTTTATTTAGCGTTTGTATTATCTCAAAAGCGGTTGAGAGTAAGAACTATATTTTTGCACGTAACTTTAAAATGGCGACTATGGGGTCAACATCCTGCCTTGAACAGGATCACATAAGCCGACAATTGCTCTTTGAGCAATAAGCCCGGCTAAAAATAATAATATAATAATACTTTTCTTTACATTAAATTGAATTGTTTCTGTGTAATGATTGGTAAAGATCAAGTATATTTTAACTAAAGATGAACGATCTAGATTAAGTAGGTTTGTATCTCATAAACCAAGCAATCGTACGAAACATTAAAACGAAGATTGGCAAATAAGTTGACAATACAATGGTATCTAAAATTTTGTTAAATAGGAATCTGTATCAAATATTTAATTTATTGGATGTCTGAAAAATATGGCTTTCGTCAGGAAAAAGTTGAAACTTTGTTTAAATTATTTTATTTTACTTTTACAAAAATATTTATAGCGAAAATTTAAAAAAAAAGCCTTATTCGTAGTACATGTAAATTGAGAAAATTCGATGGCTTTGTTGGCAAAACAGCCTGTCATTGAAAACAGAGATTTATTTCATTTCTGATTAAATGAATACAAAAAAATCCATATTCAAATCGCACTCACGTTCCACTGAAAAATCTGACCCAATTTCCATGTGGAACGTTGTTAGCAGTTGCAGTCCCACGTCGGACAAATCGGACACAGGTAAGATCACTGATCATATGAATTCCTGTAAATATAACTTCCAAAGCATCGGGAGCTGAAAAGTACACAAACATATTTAGAAAACGAAATCTTGATTCTGTGTCCCAAAATGTAATCAGTAAGAAATTCAAGATATTCTTACTTAGATTTGAGTCAATGTCAAATGGAACTATGCCTCCCGGCCAAAGTGCGCCATCGTGTGTCATGAAATTTCTTCTTTTTCTTTTTTGGAGATCACTTTCCTTTAAAAAAGCTCTATCAAATAAGGTCTATTAAATCATGTACAATGATCAATTCGAAACACAGTTAGGATAACAAGGAATTTTGGAAACTTACATCCGAAGTAAATGCAAAAAAACACAGAAGTGTTCTTCATATGGCCACAAAAAGTATCTGTTTTTTCAATCATACTTGGTGGAACAATTTGACCAATGGGATGTACTTACATTTTCTGATTCTAATCCAAACTGAACTTTCTGTTTGTGAGTTAACTTATGGGAATCCATCTGTTGACCTTGAAATCTTTTAGTATGTTTAAAATCTACGTGTGGCTAAAATATAATCATGTTTGTGATTAATAAGGTTCTTGAAGAAAATAACAAAGGGCTTTGACGATCATAAAAGTATCTGGTGTGTTTTTGGCAATGAAGTATACTTTGTCGCTTGAGATTGGAACGCTACTTAAATGACGTGAATTTAACGATTTAAATTGATTCATTGACCCGGAGCATATGAATATTACAATTTTAATTTCAAATTGGTAGATTTGAAAGCTTTTAATTATATTCATGGAAGTAAACTTCATGCTATATATTCCACCAAAAATAGCAAACGAAGAAAATCAAAAATCATTTGGAAATATACTATTCTAGTTTCAACAATCTCATATTTTAGAAACATATAAAACGTGATTTTTGTAGATATTTTACAATTAATGACCATAATCGATTATGCAAAATATGCTCATGTAGAAGGTACTTCATATCCTTAAAAAATCATTTTGTAATATTAAACTTTAGATGTCCTTGGTTTTTTTTTCCTTCACAAATCTTTTTTTTTCGTTATGATTTATTTAAGTTTTATGGTCAGTGGTGATCATTTTACGTGAAAGAATGGTTCTAAATAATGATTTTCTGAATAAAATAAACATGTTTGTATTTCACAGAAACAATTTTCCAGGTCAATCCATAATTGTTTTTTACAAAACATTTTAATACATGTTTCCTCAAGCTTCGGAAAAATCTTACCGATCTTTCGATTCCATTCCTTTTCACAAACATTCCTGCCAACAGACCAGCTATAGCAGAGTCGGGATCATAGGCCTGTGAGTAAAATGCATTTAAAGTAAAATAAGTACAGTAAATTATAAAAGAACATAAACTCAATCAAGACTTGCTACTGATATTGTATGAAATTTTTTTTAAAAGGAATATAAACTAAAAATGAACATTTTCAGAAAAAAAATTATATAACAAATCTTATATCGATATTCATTCTCTTTGAAATTTTAAATTACAACTTATCAATATGCCTTGATATAATAAATCTTATTCTGATAGTATACATGCACATAGAGCAAACAATCAAAATAGGAAAAGAAAAAAGTGTTGGAGAAAAATTACCTTATGGTCAATTACAGATCCACCATGACCAATTAATCTTCCATAGCCATTTGACGTTGGTGCTTTTCTTGTGTGACGTCTTTTCCTTTTTCCAACAATCTTGATTATTAAAAAAATCTCTAATTAATTGATGTTAGTGCTCAATAATCATTTAATAACTATTATTAATACACTTTTTTAAGTTGAGTACAAAATACATGTAGTAAGTAATTTTTCTTTACTTTAAGCGAAATTGTTTTAATCATATAGTGTTATTTATCAATTAAAGCTTATCCAAGTTGTAAACACAATTTACAGAAGATGCTACTGATTCTATCGGGATAAAATTGTCATTCTGACAACATTGAAAGCAACAATTGGATTAAAACACCAGCTACAATTGTGGTTAATTTTACCTTAAATTTTATTTCTAGAAAAATACTTTCGATACTGAGTAAATGAATGTAGTTTTTTTTATTCCACATATATATGATTATTGTTCTGTGTAATTAAAACCGTAGTAATTTTGAGTATTTTGAAGCCAAGAAAATCAGATCTTTGTTACGCTCCGAAATTCTGATGGTCGCTGTGCAAAGCGACCATCAGAATTTCGGAGCGTAACAAAGATCTGATTTTAATTAGATTGGATGATAAACGTGATGACTTTATTTTTCAATCGTCATCTATTCCTTATACAATATAGGCCTACCCTAGGTCCCACCTTCTGCCTAAGGTGTTAATAAAGATTCAATGATACACGTAGGCTGTATTGTTGACAGAGTCTTCTTCATAATGACAATAGCATTTACGAATCACTGACTTTAAATGAGAT
This sequence comes from Saccostrea glomerata, assembly GCA_003671525.1. Classification (NCBI taxonomy): domain Eukaryota; kingdom Metazoa; phylum Mollusca; class Bivalvia; order Ostreida; family Ostreidae; genus Saccostrea; species Saccostrea glomerata. Next base: position 1,593,591 of record PRKT01000074.1, read on the forward strand.
AATAAAAAACGTATATATAACATACATCAAATTATAAATCAGTACTTCGTCCACCCCGGTTTAAAAAGCATATTTTTAGTATTAAATGATTTGGAAGACAAGAAGGCTGTCGCAGAATACTTCAGTATTAATAAGGAAATTGACAATGGAAAATCTGTAGTCATTTCGTATATTAAATAATTTCGTTTATTAATTGGCCCTTATAGTCTATAGTCTAATTTTCAATTGTAAATTGGAAGACCTGGTCTCTATGCAAAGATTACATAGATATTGTCTACGACGAACTCTAACATAATTTCAACTTCAGAGTACTTTTCTGTAGATTCAGAGTGACTTTTAACCAAATAATTTTATTAAAGTTTTTGAATAATTTAAGAAATGGTTGTACTAAATGTAAGAGAAGTCATAAAATTTGATTTTAACAACTTTTAAAAAGAATTGGATTGAAATTTTCTAAGGTTCTTTGGAATTTTTGAGAATCTACATCTGATATATGACACACTAAGGATATCATTCTGTAACACAGAATGCCTTAAGTAAATCAATATTTTTTTTGTATATGCATGCAAAACCTATCAAGTTGTAAGAGACTAAGAGTAACAGCTATCGATGGTTTATTTTAAATGATGCAATATTGCTGTAATAAGGTATTATAGTGTGATAATGGGATACTGCTTACGATACAAGTCAAATATATAATGTATTTTTCGTACTTCATTAAAATACATATATCGAGGTTTTGTAAATATTTTTGATGGCCGTTTCACATCACCATCTTTGATTAAATTTGCTGAAAAATAGAATTAAATCGTGATTTAAAATAAGAAAAAAAGTTAAATATTTACATATGCTTCTCCAGTATAACACTAACTGACCAAACATATCTATCTTTGTCTTAATATTGATTCTGTATAAACTGTATTTTTATCTCGATATTAAATGTTAAAAAATGATACAATATTACATTACTTTCAAATAAAGAAGTTGAGACATGATTTCCTCGAGAATTTTGGTTGAAAAATGACTGGAAAACAATTGTAATTTTGTTTATGTTGATGTTTATATAAATCTAATTAGTTTTTGAAGAAATGATAAATTTCATTCATCAGTTGAAACCTTACTGGTAACAAATCATAACATTTATTTACATTACATAATTTACCTGGAAGGACACAACCAACAGACAAACATATAAACAACAACACGGGCAAAACAGAATAGTAGGCCATGATCACAAATAGTTAAACAACAAAATGTACTGCACCGATGTTAATCCACAAACAATTCTCACAATCATTTCTCGTTAGACCATTGATATATTAGATGTGAAACAACACATTTATATTACATTGTAACTATGTATATAACTTCCGCCTCGTGATGAGCAAGTCCGGCCAATGCCTTGTTTGTGCTCTTGGTAGTTTATTCTTACTAATATGAACAGCTGACCTTAAGGAACCAATATTTAAATAATAAACAAACTGTGTTGCGAAATAAAAGTTTATTAAACTTAAAAAAGGTATTTGAGAATAATCGTGAATGTTATTAAATATTGATATCAGTAGTCAGTAGTAATGAGGAGCATTTTTAGAATGGTATTCCTACGATATTTTGTTCTATTTCTATGGGAGGTTCCTGAATTTAAAAATCAATAAGTTCGAAAAAATATCAAAATCATTATCAGGTAAATACTAATGAATTTACATTAATTTGTTTTAATATTTCATAAAATTCATCAAAATTTATTGAGGCAGTTGATTTCCCTGTAACATTAACTTAAGACTGAGTAGCCAGCCTCGCTTGGGCGTAGTCAGAGCAAGCTCGAGTAGCGAATACGTGGAAGATATTAACATCATAAACAGGTGACAGTGGAATATTACTTTAAAAAATAAGGAAAACTGTGGATGGAAAAGCTAAATTTATGTCGTTTGTCATACAATTTGGTTGTTGAATGCCCTTTTTCCTCTGTGGTCAGTAAAATATATAAATATGAAACAGATATGACGGACTCTTCAGTGTCTTATATTTTAAGTTCGCTGGAATATGTTGAGTCTAATGTTTGATTTCATATAGCTCTTTTATTTGACAAAGCTCCGTCGATATATCGAATTGAAGGCCATAACAAGCTTTTTTTTCTTCTTATGAAGTTAAAACATTGAAATACGTTCTGCTAAGTAAGAACATGTCAACAGGTCGAGTAATAAAGTAACATATTAAGAAGTGTCCTTCGGAATTGAAACACAAAAAATCTTACGATGAAATATAAGGGGATAACGAACAGCATTCAAGCTTAAATATCAATTAAACAATACAAAATTAGAACAAAGCAAACACAGACATCTAAAACATGAGAGTTGGGATCAGGTGCCATGCCGACCGATCACACCCGCCATGTGCTCCTTGTCATTATTGTGAAATAACGGGAAAATCCGTCGACAATTTGTTGTGTTTATAATGGCCTATAAATAATGTTAGCATGGAAAACGTCATCAGCATTTAAAGTAATGAGAAATTGTATTTGCTGACAAGTTCATTGTATCGACCATAGAACTTACGAAAGATATTTTAAACGAGACTGCTGATATTCTTGATTCAGCTATTTGTCTGTCAATAATTTACCTCGTGTTAGAAATTGTTCATACATAGAATCAACTATGAGATATAAACCCCGCATGAAGGTGATAAAGGTATTTTGCTGAATACTAGTAAGTAATAAAGGAAAGTTGACGATTTAAGAGTTAAAGGTACTATGTTTATCATAATGCTTGATAGTTATACGACATCGTAATATGAAACATATATAAACTTGTTACACTCTTTGGTATCTTTTATTTTAGTCTCATTGGGAAATATCATTTCGAAATAAGAATTGAAATAACCATTGCTTTTAGACAATACGTCGTCGATATAGCTTGATGTCGAGTTGAAGCCCACATCAAGTGTTTTCTTCTGTTTATGACATTCGCTCGGAAAAGGAATCTTCAAAGATATCTCTTAATATACAATCTTTTCATTCTTCAATTTTTTGTATGAACTATTGGTTATATACCAAACGTGGGAATGCGAAGACTGTACATATGACATATTCTTAACATCCCTGACGACTTAGATGAAAATTAGACATTTCAATATTTTTGTTTAATAAATATATTTTTTCTTAAATGTTTTTACCAAGATTGAGTAACATGATGTAATTGAAATACATGATTTTTATGTCCTACAGTTTAGATACTCGTTAGCATATGTTGCGGAATGGGAATAGTTTTGTCTCTGTGCATGTCGTAAGATATTTATTTTGTGAAAAAGGGCCTCAGGTCTCGTAAAGATGTGATCATTGAAGAGTACCAATATCCTTTCAATGCCAGCTTCAAAGTACTTTCGTGTAAAATCAAAATGGTTTCTTACAAATTAAAATAATTGATGATCAATATTACAAATTAAAATAATTGATGATCAATAAAACGGCCTTCCAATGGTATTTCTTTTCTGAATAATCTTTTTTTCAGCCAAAACATTTACTTCAATTTTGTTTATAAATGTGTGAACTGAGTCAAATGTTATTTAAGAGAATGTACTGACTGAATGCAAAAAGTCATGCAAAAAGTATAAAACCATCAAGTACATGTTACTTATGATTTGTTTGTATGATATGTGACATAATACTATTTCGCATTTACCACTTTATTGAAACCAAAATACACAGTGTCTTAATCTATTTTTCAGTATGTATGTCAAATAAAAATGAAATAACTTTTTATAATTAAATCTGTTTTTCAAATTAAACCAAGAATGCTAGCTCAATTTTGTGAAGATGTAAAATCTGAAAATTATCTCCATCTTCAACGTAAGAATACTTGTGTTACCTATCTAAAGACAACGCTGATGAACTTAGTACCTGTATTATCACTGTAATCTGGATCAGCCTAAGACAAACACTGAAGGTTTAACTCTACTCAATGTTTGTCCCAGGTTACACAAATCCATCTCAGGTAAATGCATTCGTATTTCATTTCATGAAGATTTTCAGCAAACATGAAATTTTGCTTTTATAAATTTGAATGGACAAACTCATTGTTCTAGATTTTGAATTTCTGCAATTGGAAATGCATGCTCATGCATAAACTAGAAGTACTATTAGATGACAGTGAATTAAACAATGTTTTCATTATCTTGGCCTCGCTTTTTCTAGGTCAGGCAATCTGACGGAAGGGGGTGAGAACCTAGGACAGAGAATATTTACCTGGGCAAGTGAAAATAGGTAAGCTTTTTTAAATGTAGCATTTACAGTTTATTGCATGATTTTATGCTTTTATTTTTCATATTTTTTCTTCAATTTTATTTTGCACTTAATGTTCTGTATATTCACTTGCCGTGGTACAAAGTCCACTGTCAGTTTGCCCTGAAATCGATATACAACTTATTTTTCCAATCCATGTTCATGTAAAAAATGTTCAACCTCTTAAAAGACAATTTAATTGGCGCTTTTGTGCATTCTTTAAATTTTCAAATCAATATATTATCTATATATTACATGTTATTAATAAAAAAAAACTTCCAGCAGCTTTTTCAAAATTAATAAATCGTCTAAACTTACAGCTATTATATTGACCCTTCACACACTTAGCATTCTCAATATAATTATAGAATCAGGTGATAAGATAAAATATTCCATTTTCGTCGTTTCCTATTCATATTTTGCACTACAAAGGCCTATTTCTGACAGTGCGACCATTTAATTCCGGGTCAGTATTACATGCATGTCATAATTTTGCAACACTGAAGTATCTGAATTCAAATTAGATGAATAACACCCATTATAGTCTTTTTATACTTTCAAAGACATGCACTCCAAAATATGATTTAACGTTTCATTTTCAGATAACGCTATATATGCCCTACCATAACACGAAGGGGATATAAGTTACAGAATAGTTACCTGAAATTACAGCGTTTCTATCTCATGAAAATGTCCAAATAATTAAACATAAAATAAGCCTAAAATTAATAATTAATACTATTTGGTCACATAAAAATTATTACAGTACGTAAAGTGCGAAGGACTTAAATGTGAGGTGAAGAAGATATAGGGCAACGTAATCTCTTATACATGTAGGTCAATGTCACCAGTCAAAGTATTTTGACGCGTTTTCGAAATACTAGTATATATTACGTAAGTTGAAGCAATATTTCTGCATAAAATCATGCATATTGATTTAAATGTTGGTATATTTTTTAAAATATATATACATATATAATATTGTATTTCAAAATATTCAAACGACACTTCATTTTATTTAACTTCCAAATACTTTTGCAAAGTGTTTAGTAAGCAATATGTTTCTTTTTTCCGAGCCTTGTGTAATTTCAAACCTAGTTTAATTTTAGAGAAAAAAAATCCTACAATAGATATCAAGGTGTCTCGTTATCTATTAAGATAGATAAAAGAAGTCCACCTTTTCGCAAAAGGAACAGCAAGGCTGCACTGCATGTCTAGTTAACTTACAATGAGATTTGTAGATAAATAAGTTTGTAGATAAGTACATGTCTCTTGAATGCATTGACCTATGGTATATGGGAAAAATTTGTAGTCGTTTTACATTTGAAAACATGCATATACATTATAAGCAGTCAGTTTAAAGTTGCTAAAAATTTATTCCATGAGGAACTATCTTTTTCTTCTCTACAGTTTCAGGAAATCCATCAATTGAATGTCCTAACCTTTAGTTGAAGAAATCATTCGAACACACTCCTGCCATGAGTACACGGGACATAAGTGTTGGGACCGACTTCGATTTTGACACAGGTCATTATGAACAGTCCTACACTCCAATAAAGAAGAAAAAATCGGATTACCCGTATATTCCGAAGGGCACCCCACTTCAGCTTCCACCTTGTCGAGTCTGTGGGGCAAAGGCGTCGGGGATTCATTATGGGGTAAACAGCTGTGAGGCTTGCAAGGTACTGATACCTTTCTTTAATTTCAAAGGAGCAAAAAAAAAAATAAGAAAAAAAAATGGAATAGAGAAGTGAAAAAGAGGAATAAGCAAACAAAACCAGTATTAAATACAGACTGAAAAAGAGGAAACATTATAGATAAGCTAAAAGTTTGGAGAGCCTTCCTTAAATTTTCAACTTGTTTCTAAATTATTAACAATTACTTTTCTGAACATACATGTAGGTGCACTGATGTAGAATTTAAACTCAGGGTTGTACATTGCATCCTTGTCAATTTAAAACTGAGTTTAATTGCTCCACAGGGTTTCTTCAGACGGTACCTTCTTCGCAAGGAGCCCTATAAGTGCAGCCATGGCGGACATTGTGAAATAACGGATCGTCATCGGGGCAATTGTTCAGCCTGTAGGATGAAAAAGTGCTTAGATCTAGGAATGTCGAAAGAAGGTACATGTCAAAAATTTATCATAATTATGAAGATTTTAAATTCAACAGTTTTGGTCATTATAGCGAGCGCAGCGAGCTCAATAGACTAACGTGTAAGAACAGAGGAAATTTGGATTGAAATCTGTACATACGTCAGCCAAATTTCTCTGTGCAACATTCCCAGAATTCCTGCACTACCCAATGTCCTTTGCGCGAATAAATAAATAAATAAATAAATAAATGATAACGTAAAGCATGAAAGGCTATCAGTTTGTAGATATTTTTCAAATGAACAAAAAATAATTCTGCAATGTTTTTCGACCAGTATTGCACTAGGTCTATAGTTTCAACCAGACGCTCGGCTGTCTCCGTTAGCTCCGACGAGCTCCGTGACGTCGTGTGACGTCAAAGGTGGTCGAGACGTCTCGTGCGACTTGATGTTTGAGATGGCTTATAAATGTTTCAAGTTTTTTCGATGGTACAACTGCGCTCGCCCCAACGGTCACACCGTAAAACATATTAATTTCATGAATTTGTTTTTGACAAAGCAAATCTGATTCAAATTGTCCAGGCGAGCGATACATTTATTTCATTGCTATTTTTTAGTTTCTTAGTGATTATGATTAAGTTATCATGTAATAATTTTTATGAAAAATTTCTACAGGTATTCGGCAAGGTAGATACACTCTCACAGAAAGAACAAAAGCCATCATGGAAGTAAAACGTTTACAGAATCCAGAACTGCAGTTTGACCAAAGAGCCTTCGACATTGTTAGTGCAGCTGTATCTCAGAAAAACGCAGAGAGAACCCAGAGATTTGCAATCGACGAATCCCAGTCTTCCTGTATGCAGGTTCCAATTTCTCCTGACTGCAATCGACAGCAAGCTCTGTCCGACATCTCCGATGACCGATCTCTTGCAGACCGACTTTTAGATTTCTCTAACTTTTCCTCTCACAACGTGTCGGATGAATTAACAGATCTTTTGAATCCAGACTGTTTCTTTAGTGAGGAGATGGAAATACCAAACACTGAAAATATACTTCTGTTAGACTCTGATCCTTGTCCCATAGCTTCACTGGAAGTGGAAATTTTTCATCCAAATTTATATGACGATGTAATTGATAATTTAGCGGGAGCATTAAATGACATGCTGCCTCACTCTAGTCAGTTTACAGATGAAGAAATTTACACCATCCTGAAAGACGGATATGTAGGTATTTTTCAAAGAATGTCCTTGACCTTTTGCTTCCTCTCTTTAAGTACTGAGAAATATAACTCATGAACATTCATTGATTTCTGAATGATCGTTCATTGCTTCTTGCAGGACAGGTATCACATGAAAGCCCAAGTGTTTGGTCCTTTAAACGCTTTATCTCCCGAGGAGTACAATGCAGTGTATGAGAAAACACAACTTGACGTGGATGGAAGAAAGCAACACTTACAGCTCAACAAAGGAACATTAGAAAAAATGATCAAGAAATATGTTAACTTTTCCCACGCCATTCCATCGTTTTCTGATCTTCCAGCACAAGACCAAGCTACCCTGTTGAAAGGTAAGTGATTAATTAGACCGTCTTCAGGCAACTTTACGACGATGTCATTTGCGATGCTTTGCAATACAAAGGCACAAGAATGAAAGAGTGGCTATTGTACCAAAAATGAATAACTTGCTTTTTCACTGAATTGCAGCTTCTAGATTCGAGTTTTTCATGCTCCTGGAATATCGATCCCTGAACCCTGACCTTGAGATGATACAGACGTACTCTGGGGAAGTCTTCCATCTTAACGAAGCGTGTATATACGTACCTAGAGAAATGATGAAATCATGGCTTGAATTTACGCGGACCATCAAGAAACTAGAACTGACTAACAAAGAACTTGCTGTTACACTTGCTGTGGCCTTGACTTTTAGAGGTAAGTGTCTGTAGCACTGTTTCAAACCTTATTTCCTTTCCATTCTATTATATTCAAGTTCTTCAAGTTATATATCAAAGAAAGAACAAGACCTTACAAGACCTTGTAGTTATAGGTCTTACGATTTAAATATTGCATTTCGATTAACCCCATGCACAGCTAGTGCTTGAACTATCGGCATGTCTTTCTGATTGTATGCTTAAAATCTTGCCCACCTGCTCTTGCATTGTGTACAAAACTGACTTGATTTTTAAAAGCATCTGTTAACATGTAAATTTTCCTCATGTAACTTCTTTCATGCTTCTTACAGTTACATGTAGTTCCATGAAAATTCAATATTTTCCTCATTCATTTTTTTTCTTCAAATTTGAAATCCTGCTTAATTGGAAAAACAAAAGTTTACCCTTTCCACAAATATCCCGTTTTCCTCTCACACCTTTTCTATTTTATCCTCATTTTACAGACCGCTGTAGGTTAGAGCAGCCATCATTCATAGAGAAAGTTCAGGATAATTTGGTGCGCATGCTCCACTACCTACTAGAAGATCACCATGGAGACGAATTCATGATGGCCTTTTCTCGAATTATTAGCATGTTGACAGGCCTGCGCAGCCTGACAGAAAATTACTTCCTACAGTTCAAGACGATTTGTAAAGACAAGTTCATCAAGCGAGAAATGCCTGAACTTCTTGGGTTTTTGTTTGATGAATGAATTTTGCACACGTGCGCATTCCTTTCCCTGATTTTGTAAGCGGTGTTCGATTTCTTTGATAATAAAAATAGATACACGCGTCTGTGTTTATCCTTTCAGGGCGTTAGAGTTGCTTGAATTTTCTCGACATGCATCGTTTCTACATGTGGGTGTATGTTTTCTTATATGAATGTACAGGAGCTAAAGAGGCCTTATATGCATGAAAGTATCATGTGTCTGACTCCAAGAAGACCAAATACACATGTAAATCTCGTGCGCCTGTCTTTGTGTCTGACGTCGATGGGCTGCAGGGACTATTGAAATTGACATGGGGGCCTCCTGTAATTTAAATATATTGTCCAGACAACATTTTTAAATTATAAATTTTATTTTAATATGAAATGGAAATATAAGGAACCACTGTCTAGTTAGAAGCGTATGCCAAAGACATAAAAGATAGTTCGCGAGCAGATAGTTGGAAACATGGGATAATTTGTGCAAAATATTCTACGTTTCTAACTATCGCTGGTACTCTGGCATATTCTACTAACGAGACAGTGATTCCTTAAATCATTTAACTATAATTCAAATATAGTTGCTTTTTGTAGGGAATTCATTGAAAATAAACATGATGAAAATACTTTTTAATCTCTTAAAATTATTTAATCTTAATTATAAAATATATGTAGATAATTTATGATTAATATGTAAACAGAGAAATATACTGTAAAGACTTAAATATGACATAATGAATTTTAAAAAAAAAAGGAAAGATTCAATTGGAAATTTTTAAACACATTCAGACAAGGGATTTTCTTTTACCCTTTAAATTCTTCTTTTCCAGATCGATGTTCATTATTAAGCGCTGATCGTGTGGAGGAAATTCAGAATGAAATGGTCGCCATATTGCTTCGTTTATTAGAGCATCGTCACAAATATGATTCAATACGGCGATTTAGTAAAATTATAGATATGTTCATCCAATTCCGAGAAATGACTGAGGGTTACATGAAGTGTTATCAGTCTATGTGCAGTGACGATTTCCACAAGGAAAACGTACCAGAAATGTTTCAATTCCTGTTCGACGGCTGGTGAAACCATATCTAGAAATTGGGCATTTCTTTTTACAAATTTTTTTTTGTATGCGTGAACCAGTATTACAACAGAATTTGATGTTTGTTTTTTTGTATCTTAACATTTAGTAAATTGTAAAACATGTAATACATGTACCATGTATATAATTATGAGACATAAACCGAATAAAGTTTATTCAAGGATGATATTGTAGCATATTCTATATAATCTAACACATACTTGATTAGGTCTATGTTTTTTATCCTGTATTCAACAATTGCTAATACACTGTATTTACTCTTAGAAAGGATAAAGTACCTGACATGCAAAACAGTGGTCAATGCGAATAAATATGAATGTCCTCTTTCTATTTATGCGTTGTGAGTAGTTTTCGTTAATTTAAAGTTTCCCTTTTTTCTTGATCATAAGAAATCCCAAACACAAAAGGTTTTCAGTAATTGGTTAAAGTTTTTAAGAAAAACTAATTATCTTTTGGCCTCATTGAGCTCCAAATTAAATATCATCGACAGAAAGTCTCTATCAAGATGATTTGCGATAGTGCAAAAAAAAATACACAGAAGTATATAGGAAAACATCTCGACAAAAGCTAAAAAAAAAACCATGGTCATTATCAGTCATATTTAATTGGAAGCACCCTCTATTACTCTTTACTTAAATCATGACCCCGGCCTGGGAAAAATTAAGATTGGGCCACAATAGAGCAATGACGAAATACACCGGGAAAATCGTCTTCTCATAGACAGCAAAGCAACAAAAAGCCAATTTATCATTCTTCAATGCAGCACTAAACATAGGCATCGGAACCGGGAGTGGGGGCTTTTAGCAATTTAACTCTTTTTTTTTGTTGGTTTTGCCCCCCCCTTTCAATTTGCTTCCGACGCCCATGCTAAAAGTGTATAACGTAGTTTACTTCACAGATAAATGATCAATTAAAAAAAAAATCTTCTAGGATTTTGTTTATTCTGAGTTTTTCTCAGTCTGGCAGCGTAAACCTTACATTAACTAGACAACTTGGTCTCATATATTTAGTAAATCAATATCCAATTACCAGCAGCATACGAAAGATTTGCTGCTCCCTCCCTTTATCTTCAAAATGTTTTAAAATCAAGTGATATAATTTGTCCCATCAAATTCATGTGTATGTTCTCAACTTCAAAACCTTTGGCAGGGTTAAACAACTAAATTATATTACTTTCAAAATAAATTCTGATGATATATTGCTAACAATGCAAAACACAGTAGGAAGTGTATTAAAAATTTTATTCACTTAAATTTATGAGAAAAACAAGACAAGGAATTGGCAACAAAAGGGTTCTGATGTCTGTGAAACAGTTTTTATTTGAATTTCTTTCTTTTTTACAGCTAAAATGTCGTCAGAGCAAGCACAGTGGCAGTTATCATTATTGAGAGAATGTCTTAGTAGATGGTCGCATGAAGAGTAAATTAAGACATGTATTATGAATTTTATTACTAGTAAATCAGAATTTTCTTATTCTTTAGCAGCTGTGAAGCCAGACTTTTGAGGGAAGTTCCACATTACATAAAGAAATGCAGAAAAAAAATATAAATATGATTATAACTGCTGCAACATATATATTTCTTAAATCAAATTCAATGAAAATATGGTCCCCTCTAAACTATCTATGAAATACTCGTCTTCAAATCAGAAATGGTACACAATTCCTTGACATATAACATAGATATTTGTTTTTTAAAATGTCATACTGGAGTATGCATGCATGAATATTTAACATTGTTTTTATTCATAAATACATTACGTTTACATTATTTCTTCCAAACCATACCTCACAATCACCTTCTCAAATCCTCATCCTTTCACACTCAAAAATTTAACTACCATTGTTTTAAATGTACAACGCATAACAAGGATTTTTTTTTACAATCACAAAAAAAACATTTAGCACAAGCATGATATCTTTCTAACCTACACATCAACATTTTCCTTCTCTTGGTAAACAACATTGTTCAAACTTTTATGTGGAATGACTTCTACTCACGATTTAGCATGTTAATTTACTTAGCACTAAGAAGGTAGCCATTGGGATATGTTAAACTTTTTAAATAATTCAGTAAAGCACTTCTAAAAATTCAGAGAAATATGTATCTAAATATTGCTCACACTAAAAGTGGAAGATTAGAATGCATAAGAAAAAAACAACTCTACATTATTCTTGAAACTACAGAATGCACTTTAAGTACCCATTTCATCTCCAATATCAGGACAAAGAGACATCTCTTTCACTTTTATAAACACATTTTCTCACATAACATTGCTCCTCTTTCAAAATATTTTTGTCCGTTTCAAACTTCCTCCAGCTGAAGTTAAGGTTTTATCCCATTCAAATAAGTAACAGTGTACAGAAACACAAATTACAATTTACAAGTACATTTCCTATGACACATGTACACTTTGGAGGTTCTGAATGGGCAATCACATATCAGTATGAGTTAACATTGCACATGACTGTGAACGTAAGTCCACATATTTTCATATATTTACATTTGTACAAATTACATTAAAATACTAGTGTCCAACCATACTTCATCTAGATTTGATACAAAATCGGCTTCCATAGAATTTTAGAATTGTATCCCACTATATCAAACTGTACTAAAGAGCCAGTGACTCCAGCAATGTACAAGAAAGTCTTTAACGTCTACATTTTATATTCAACTGTTTAAGGACAGTGAATTTTAAAAATTGCCAGTGTTTACACTTTTAAATGATTCAATGTATAGGACAATATACATATTCTTGTTCTGAGTAGTTGATCAAAAGCTAATTTTTTGGATTACTTTTTTAACAAAATACGAATATGATCAATTTTTGTTTAAATTTTTCCTACACGTTTTAAATCAATACCCTGTTTGCATTCTCTTTTTAGGCAATAATTTAATAGCATATTTAACAGTTGCCAAAACTCATGTCAGATGGGCAAATGAACATTGAGAAATCTGAATATGAAAAATTCCAATAAATACAAACGCATCAATGCCCATTTTTTAAAATTATCATATAGTTATTCTGGAATTAAATTCAAAAACTCAATTGATGATGCACAAGATTCATTGCTAATTATATCCACTGTGGTATATTTTTGATCAATTTCGTGAAAGAACTATTGATATTGTTTAAAAAGAAAAATTGCAAATGGTAATATATTTGTTTAGCACTGAAATATGACTGAAGCTGTATAACCAAAATAAAACCTTGAAGTGGGAGCTTTTTTCTTGTACATATACACACATTAAGTGAAGTAATTAATGTTGCTATGGTAATCACAAGCCTCTGTGAATAAAGAATGATGGGACATGACAGGAAGTGACATCATTGGCTGTCTGAATTCTCCTCCGATGGTTTTAATGATGGTGGTGGGGCAGCCTCTTTATGATGTTGCATTGAATGATGCGTCTGCTTCTTCTCTCCTGCTACTGCTCGACGGGCTTTGTCAGCCCGGCGGAAAATTGTTATTTCCTGAAAGTTTACAGAAACAAAGCTGTTATCACAACATCCTGTTTTTGCTTTTAATGTTATCAGACAAGCATTTTCTGTGAGTAATGACTTTTGCGCATCAAAGAAAGAGACAAATGATCTTGATCTCTATTTAGAGCAACAAAGAGACAATATTGACCTCCCTTGTAGCAACAACCTTTTCTGATTTTAATGATCTTAATGTTATAAATAACAGAGAAGTCAAACAACAAAATAAATATAAATATTGTGTCTGATTTAGAAATAAATATTAAACAAGAGATGTTTGTGAAACACTTAGGCCTAGATATTTTCATGATAAATCTGTATATGAAATTTCATTTCAGTATGTGCAACCTCTGCAAAGAAAATGAACAGAAATTGTATACGGACCAACAGGCAAAGCAATATGCCCTCCCTTTTTCAAACTCAAAGGGGGAATAAAAATAGTAATATGAGATATTGTACTTTGTCTGATGAACTTGCTTTAGTTGGACCCTGACAGAGGGTGGTAACCTTGTAAATCTGAGTCCACCTATTGACCTATCCTTACCTGTTGTTTGAAGTACCGCCGTTCTTCTTCGTCCACCAAAACCAGGTTGAGATAGTATCTGACAGAAAATTTCTTGTTGATGTCTCTCATGGTTGGGGTCAGCTCATATCCACTCAGAAACAATCGGATTGGTATTGACTCACCTAAAATAAATCATGACATCATTTCATTCTGAAAGTTGGTAAAAATGAAACTCTTCAAAAGGAGGTAGAGAAATGCATATACAGAATGTGTCCACCTTAATGGTGTTTGCCCACTTTAATTACCTCTCACTGGTGCTCCATCCATTATTTCATACTTTGCTATTGTTTCATTTTCATTATATGTATTGGGACCTAAAATTAACAAAAGTAACACACAACTTTAAAATAATTCAACTGTTTTATTTTTTTCCTAATAAATGCAAAATTTTAAAACGTTTATAAATTAATAAATTCGTTGAGTTACTTCCCTTTGCACATCAAGCATTAGTAATTTTTAAATAGTGTGAAAACTACTTTTACATCATTACATGGCTGAATTCGAATTACATGTAATACATTTTTTAGTTATATTAACCATAATTATTTTAGACAAAACTACCACCAAGTTAAAACAAAATTTATGCCTTATTAACTGTACTGTGTAAAACAAAACGCAACTTAAAAACTGAAATCTAAGTACATGTACATGCAAATGTTTCAACTTGCAATAAATCTCAAAATATGTTGACAAACAAAATTTTTAGTGACAACTACATTATCATTTAAATGTTAAATTTGCTGATATTTGATTCAAATTTTATATTCCTTAATTATGAATGCATATTAACTCATGTACCAGTACTAGTATTATAATGAAGATGCTATATCTATTGGCTTGACAAGGGTTTAGCATGTGTGTTCTTATCTAAATGTATATCTAACTTGAACAAAGATTGTTTTTACGGCACTGGGAGTGTTTCTGAATATTTTTAAAACTACAATGCATAAAAGAAAATGTGCATGTTAACATGTCAATATTCTTAATTCTAAACTTCTAATACATATGTCCGATTTGATAGTTACAGTCAGCTGGGTAAAAAAAAAACAATTTGTTACAAATATCTCTTCAGGAAGTCTCACAGGAGATGCCAAAGCATGCAATTATAAAAGTCATACAATGTAGCCAAGTCATACAATGTAGCCAATCTAATTCCATTAAAATGCCATTCTTCAAATTCTGTTAAATTTTAATCCTAATGTTTATGTTGAAATGTCAAACACAGTATAGCTCTGATATTGAATTATGTTAAAATTCTACTGAGTACTCTACTGTTTATTGTGAAATGTCAAACAGTGCAGTCGTGTGGTAAAACCAATACCTGTCCCTGTGCTTTCTCTCTTGATAATTTGAATTTCCATATGCTTGATTTTTATTCGTACTAATAAGAAGTATATCTTCCCAACTATAACATCCTTCAAGTGGTACCTGTGTAAATAAAACAATCGTAACAAAAACAAAATTAAAAAAAACAGGCCTAAGAGTAACTTAATTTTTGCCGTCTTCATAGAAAGCTTGAATTGATGAAATACAAAACAATGACATATAGACACTGTCAAAATATTGTCAGGCACTGAAAACAAATAAAAATAACCAACCCATATATGTACAAGTGAATGTATATATATATCACTTCTAAGCAGGTAACAGAAATCAAAAAATTATGTTTGAAACAAAATGTCACAACATAAACATACAGGCATGACCAAATGTTTGTGAGCAAGCTTCCCAATATTTCTGATAACAAACTGAGCAGGCATAAATTAATTCTGTAGTTTTTTTTTTAATCATTGCAAAAAGGAATTTTTTTGTGTTCAATTCAGTAATTCTGACAGTAAGAAAGCATGTATAGTAAAACAGGTAAAATTGAAAAGTGAAATATACATTTAGACTAGAATGAAATTTATTTAAAATCAATTTCTATAAACCATATAAACTCTGAAATAATCTGCTATCAGAATTTGGGAGTTCCCCACAAGACCACAGCTCTCCTATGTAAGATCACCTGCTCCTGTGGTTTCACGCCTGACTATTGCTAGTTCCATGTAGCGAATTTTTATGCGAACCAGCAGAAAATAAATTTTCCCAACAATTACATCCTTTAAATGGTACCTCAATTAAGCATGAAGAGAAAAACATATAGCATATTTTAACTTGAAAAAGATAAAAATATTTTTCCAATACTAATATTCTTATATACTGTGAGTATATACCATAGTAAATGTATGATACATTCCATAGAACATTTTTAAAAATCACTTGATTTTACAAGGGCTGAAAATCATGGCTTTTGTCTCACTCATTTCAACTTTGAAATAACAAATTACCATCCGATACTCACTTAGATTTATTATATTCAAATTCTATATGTAGACAGTCTTCAATGCCAACTTCCATTTTTATGCTGCTATTCATTTCTGGGTACTGGGATAATGTGTGTACAATAATATCCTGTTCCTTCACAGTATCTGACAATCTCTTCACAATGGTCACTCGTAAAAAGTACCTGCTCAACAGCAAACAAAAATAAATTGAAAATGTTTTTGATATACCAAATTCATTCTGAAACTTGAATATGACAGGTAAAATGTTAATTCTTAATTGTGTACAAACACAAAATAAGATTTTTTTAATATTATATTCAACATGCCTCTTTCACTTCTTCATTTTCCCTGCTGAGAAGACTTGAACAAGAATAAATTCTCAAAATGAATACTTTTTTGCACTTTACATATCAGCAGACTTACCGTAACCTGACATTGGCACCTGTGTATGATTCATAGGGTTTCTCAACCTGCTGGAACTCAAAACCAAAGGTTGTGTTCCCAGTTATCTCCCCTGGTCGAGCCAGCTCTTTGACAAGAGAGGTAAATTCATGGTGATTTCCCCGGTCATAATATAATTCTACAATAAAGTAAACCAAAGTCACAATTCACAACATATGAAGTTAAAATTTTTGTTACACTTAATCTCATTATTCACTTCATCTAATAAGTTTTAATACTTTGATATTTTTGTGATTTTGTTCAATTATGGCATGAAATACCAGCAGTGCTCCAAAGCATCAAATTTAAAAAGAAATTTTATGGTATGGGCTTTATCTGTTTAATAATTTTCTTCCACAGCAACAAATTTTCTTACCCTCATACAGCAAATAAAGCTTATTCCTCTTACCTATTTGTCCTATAAATTCGATTTTTATGCCTTGATGTTCCATTTTACTTCCAGCCTTTTTCATTGTAATATTTACCTACAACATAGTTTTCAATCATTTGAAACTTTAATAACATATACACATGTATTACTATTTACTATATGTATATTTATTATTGTATATACTGTCACAGAGTTGTGTGTATAGCACAGTTATTTTAAAAGCATTTTCCAACCGCCAAGATGTTGAGGATTAGCAATTACTAGAGTACACACAAAATATTTCTCTAATGTCAATGTTGTGGTAAATGTCAACCGTTTTCTGTTATCCATACTTTAATATCTTATGTTTTTAAGCAGTTTCTATGACTGAGGAAGTATCTGATAATTGTTCCATCAATTTCTATTATGGATAAAAAAAAGTATCAGCATCAATTATGAATGGATCATTTTTTTGTGATCCACATCTCTATTTCATTGAAGTGTATTGCATGAATGAAAACATAAAAACATGGACTTCATTCTCAGTTTACCTTCCCAGCTACTGTTTCTCCATCATAGTATAAAAAATGTCTTTCTTTTTTGCCATCTTCTGTTTTGATTTCAGCAGTTTTTCTAGTATCCTGTCCATCTAGCACTATATCGACGTCGGCACTAGGGCCGAATCCAAAGAAACTCTACAAATAAAAAATACATGCATGAACAAAAAGTTGAAAACTTCTAGCTCGCATCTTAATTTATGCAGTTGGAAATAAGTTGTCTTTATTTCCTAACAAAAATAAATTCGTGTACATATTTAACATGTGTTTAAACACACATTCTAATGAGTATTTATGGTAACTCTCTCTTCTTGACTGGGTTCCTTCTTATGGAAGTTTGAACATTGGTATAATTCTTGTATTATAATACAGTCCTAACATAACACTCCCAAATTGTGTATATATTTGTCACGTGAATTAAAATGTGTTGAATTTGGCTACCAAATAGCTCAATGCTTCTTTTTAACAAAAATTAATTTCTGTGTTTGGAGTTCTTGCATTGAAATTTATCAAGTTAACTGTGTAATAATTTTTTTCCGCACAAAGGTAAACCATGTTCATGAATGATGATCTTCACTCATTTGGTCAAACTTTTAATTTTCTGAAGTCAAGTAACGTCATAATCTCTCTCGTCCGGTTTGAAGAGATGGCTCCCCAAGTCAATAGTGAATGTGTCAAGTAATACTAGGTTTGCCCAAATGGATGCACCACCAAATTATTATTAACAGTCAATCAATCATTGATAAAGCATTCAATCTTATAGAATCTTAAGACTTCAATTTTAAAATTCTATTTTTATAATAAATTAACACAAGTATGATACTATATTGGATTTAATATCACACATTTCCTTTTTGACCATCCAATAGTCTGTTTCTTTATTGTATAAAGTGTTAGCGATTGCTTAGTTTTGTATACAACATGAACATTGGATTCTCTCTGACATTTGAGGAAATTCGAGTTAATCTAATTTCCAGGTACTTTCACATTTGGATATTTTGAATTCATATTGTCATACACAAATGAGATGTGATGCATCAATGTCTTACACTATAAAACACATTAAAAATATGAACATCATCAGCCATGGAATATGATAAGCTATATCGATTCTTTATTATTTTCTGTCATGTGATTAACTTCTTCTCGGGAGACCACCCCCAAGTAAAATGTTTAGAATGCATTAACCTCCTAATGCAGCGAAGAATTTGGTCAAACATTTCGATGGGTAATTGTACTATAAGTTCATGTGATCTCTAAATTGTGCTGAACAGAATCAAATAAACAAAACAATTCACCATTTTCTAGTCCCCTCCTCCTTTTTCGCCGTTCATCGACTGTAATGGCGTCGAAATCTCGCGGAAGTGGGATCTGCTCAAGGCCGATGTCCGTATTTTGAAAGGGCACACAAAAATTAAAAATACTATTTGTTATTTATTATTTTCCCAAAATGTTTCTTATTAAATTGAACAAGATCCAAAAAAAAAAATAATAAATTAACCCGGAAAAATGTTTCTAGTGTACGGATAGTCAGAAGGGACATAAATCAAAGTACTCAGAAGTACAGAGAGCCGTGCTCATTTACAGAGTAGAATGAATTTCTTACATGAATCACGTTTATATTCTGATGAAAAAAATATTTTAAAACTATCAATATAAATGATAAGACACTGACAGTGAGTTTTTCAATCCTAATACCAAGGTCCGATTTTGTCAGAATCAGAATTAATCTGGTACCGCAGCTGAATGTAAACAAACAGGCCAGTCTGGTTCACTCTACTGCTTTACCTCGTACACACATGTGTAGAGAACTACGATAACACTGATTATCATAAATCCTTACGCTGATGAACTATGTTTTTTGACTTAGGACTGAAGTTTTCAAAGTCATATCTACTAATGTTTATTTATATAGATAAAACTCCGTTTATTTTTGTTGCTTTATTTAGAGTTTGTATTATCTCAAAAGCGGTTGAGAGTAAGAACTATATATTTGCACGTAACTTTAAAATGGCGACTATGGGTTTGACTTCCTGCATTGAACAGGATCGCATAAGCCGGTGTAAAGACGAATAATGACCCCCATCGAATAATGACCGGGGGGTCATTTTTCAACGACTAAAAATGACCCCCACCCGTAGAAAAAAATCATTTTTTGTAGAAAAAGGGTCCTAGGGGGTCATTATTTTATATGTTAGTCCTATAAAATAATGACCCCCATTGAAAAATGACCCCCTTTAAAGTGATACAAAATATACACTCTTTATTATCTTTTTTACAGCGAAACTAATTTTTACATTTTCTGTAACCAGAAAAATACAAAAAGTCGTATGAAATAATTAAGAGATTCACGTAGTCTTTCAATGCTAAAATTGTGTTTGAAAAGAGATTCTTTAATTGTCAAGTAAATAAAATTTCTTTTTAATATTCCTCCTTATAATGTTTGCTTAAAGAATGATATTCCACTTGTTTTTAGAAATCAAACCATGCAAAAATCAGGTTTAAATACTCTTTAATAGGAAAAATTAAATTTTCCGTCATTTCAACTTTTAGTTTGTTTAAGTTTGGCAAATCCTATTTGACAATGAAAGAGGAAGAAATTTTTATCCCCCCCCCCAAAAAAAAAACATTACGTTAAATCAAAACAAAAGATATAATAATAAATGAAAATTAAAAATATAAATAAAACTCTATACCTTTCAATAATTCTGAAAGAGGCTCTAGATAAAATATTGAAATGAAGTTAAGCCTTCACACAAGTACTATCATATCATAATTTACTTCGCCATGATTAAAGCATACTTTAAATGTTGGTGGAGGTATACTTGAAAGTATTGTGGCAAAGTAACAGTTAAAAATTAGTAGAATAGTAGATTATTTTTAGCTTATTTTTAATTCCTTTCTTATAGAAAAATAAAGGTAGGGTGGTTTTTTTTTTTTTTGTTCAATATCGACTTCCTCCTAAATAAGAAAGGGGGTGGGGTAAGTATAAGACCTAAAAATATGCTCTGTAAACTATGGGCTAGTGTAAAATACACAGTCATTCTAATGCAAAAACTATACATGTAGACATAAACTTTTGATTTAGCACACAGTATTCATTACATTTCTTTTAACGTAGAACCTACTTCGTATGACATCATAACTTGTAAATGTGTTAAACCTGTGCTAACCCATTAAGACGTCATAATTAATTCAATGCCACTTTTTCCCGTACTTGACAGCTTCAATAAAAATGGTAGAAAATACTGCATTTTGAAATTCACAGAATTCAATCATGCCAACATAATCTTGATTCAATTCATATATTTTTTGGTTTATAATGCTTAATGGCAATATATTTCTGGAATAAGAGAAAATATGTAGGCACCTTTTATTTACTAGATCTAGACCTGAAGTTGACAAACCCAAGACTATCTAGTGTAATGAAATTACAATGTACATACAACTTTCGTAATAATTTGAATGGTATGTAACCATTTTGAAGGAATGCATAAATCGTAAGAAATCTTTAGTTGCCAGCTATATAGTGTAATATCTTGATGAAATGTGTCTAAGTCAAAGATGTACGTGTTGTAGATCGTTTGATCGTGTGTACATTTTTGTGATATCTATAATGAAATGATGTGCATTCCTTTTAACAATTATTTGTTACCTATTCATATTTTTGGTGTTTGATTACAATTTTTCTATTAAATATGATCTTTTTAAAGAAAAAGTACAATTTCTGATAAATATTTAATCTGAAAGTAACCCCAAACAGTCATTTAATTATTAAATCCCGTGTAAGTGCAAAAAGGTCAAGAATATGAGTATCGGTAAATAGCCTATCTTTCATTAGTTAGAGGGGAAAGGTATATATTTTAATCATTTTTTGTAATCATTTGGCTATGTTCTTCATCATATTGAAGATTGAAAACATTGTGACAAAGACGTCTAAAAAATATTTACAAATATAGGGTGAATAATTGACTAAAAATAATAGAGTTCATTTGACTATTTTTTTTAATGGTGGACTTATCTTTTATGTTAATTGAATAAAAAAGAAATTATTCTTGATAAAATATTGTTTAATATTATTCAGTTAAAAAAGTTTATAAACGACGATGTTTGAAGAAGTATTTTTGTGATTTTTCATATTCCCTTTATGACAAGTACCCCTAAAAATATTTGAAAATGTGAAGTCGCAGTATGTAAATACCATACCAAGTTTCACAGCCTGTTCTAGATTAAAAAACAAGGAAACATATCATGATATCTTAACTGATTGATAAGCAAGTACTAATTTATCATTTTGAAAAGTTTGAAAATCTTGTGACAAAGACTTTTCCGACATAGGTTCTACCTTAATTCTTGTTTTACTCCACCCTTTTACTCAGTTCTGAGTATATTTTTCAGAGAATTTAATATGAAAATCAGAACAAACATTTTCATTGTTGTAACGTCTTCTTTATAATGTATATTAATATGAAAAGTTAATTGAAGACCATTTCTTTTTATGTCCCCGTAATCGAAGATTCGGGGGTATATAGTTTTATCGTGTTCGTCTGTATGTCCGTCTGTCTATCTGGCGGTTTGTTTGTCCGCAAAAACCTTAACCTTTACCATAACTTTTCATTTATTGGAGCTATGACTTTCATATTTAATATGTATATTCCTTGTGACAAGACCTTACTTTGGGTACCACCAAATTTGACCTTTTGACCTTTACCTTGGAGTTTATCCCATTTTACACAAAAATGCCAAATTTTTACTTTGGCCATAACTTTTAAACGGTAGATACTAGTACTCTCATACTTCAAATATGTAGTTTTTTGGCATTACCTTTCATTGGATACTAAAAACCTTGACCTTTTGACCTTGACCTTGGAGTTTTCCGTACTTATGATTTTTTTTTACCTTGGCCATAACTTTTGAAAGGTAAGGGCTAGGGTATTCATACTTCACATATGTAATCCTTGTTACATTAAACATTTTCTTAAGAAATCATCAACTTTGACCTTTGAGTTTGACCTACCTTTCAAAAACTTATCCTTAGCCATTACTTTTGAACAAGTGGTGTTAGGGCTTTCCTATTTTGCAGTTGTATTTCATGTGAAAAGACCCTACTTTGGGTAACAATTTATTTAAATTGCATTTAAGAAAAGTTTAATCTTCGTTATGTTGCCATTAAGGGGCATAGCTGTTTCACAAACACATCTTTTTATATATGAGGATTTGCGGATAAGAGATGGATACCTCAAAGCGTAACAGACGGACGGACATACCGATCACTATATACCCTCCCGCTTTTCAAGCGGAGGATATAATTATATATATAATACTGTTGATTTTTTCTGTCAGTTCGATGATTTTCACCATCAAAAAACAATGTTTACCTAACCCTTAAGGCTTGATAAATCTTTTACTCCTTTAGATTCTGAATCCTTGCATTTACCTTAAAATATAGCTATAATTGTATAATGTTATGAGATCAACATATCATCAGTTTATTCCCAATAAGCTCAGGTGAGCATTTTTGCCAATATGCTTCTTTATCCAATTTTTTTTTTTGCCCCCTAAAAATTTTAGCTTTAATCAACAGGGGGTCATTTTTCTACGGGGGTCATTTTTCTTCACGTGGGTTCTGCAAATTTTGAGGGAAGTGACACTTTTTCTACGGGCAAAAGGGTCATTTTTCTACGTCGAATAATGACCGGGGGTCATTTTTCGCTGTCGAAAAATGACCCCCGGTCATTATTCGATGGGGGTCATTATTCGTCTTTACACCGGCAATTGCTCTTTGAGCAATAAGCCCGGCTAAAAAGATACACAAGTCAAAATGGCAATTGGTGAAAACGGCACTTTGGAAATATGCAAAACAACGCTTGAGAATAGAAAAAACGGCACTTTTTTGTTGTTGTTAATATACGGAAAATGGATGTTTATTCTATTACTTTTATTAAGTAATAAATTTTGTTATACTTCTGTTAAAATGTTTCCTATGAAGTTCAGAAGGTAGAATAACTCTCTTTTATAGTTCACGCTTAGCAAAGGTATACCCCGGGGTATAGTTTTTGCTATCCACCTTCGGAAAATTTTCATGCAATTTTTGCCGCCAATTTTGATTTCCAGCGATAAGTCTATTGACTGATGATGTCATAATGACTTCAGTAGCATAATCATGATTTCAGATTATTCTTGCAGTATTATCTTACTCCAAAAGAATTCAAACCTCAGAAATTATATTATACATCAGTACAGTGTATAACAAAACACTTTTCCACTGGTTGAGACTGGGATAGCTCTTTTACTTGTATCAAACCCTTGACAGGGACTATTCCCCTCGGGCAAGCCGTCGGGGAATAGTTCCTGTCGCGGGTTTGATAAAAGAGCTATCCCATTCACAACCAGTGGATAAGTGTATAATATTATTATTGATAAAAATGAAAGAAGAAAGTTAATTTTTTTTAAATGTTCTTTAAATTATCTGTCATTTTTTTTCTATAAAAGAGATAAAATCCAAATCAATTATGATCCTTTTAAATTTAAATTGGTATTGCTATCAAAATAATATGTTGGTTAAAAAGTCATCTTTTTTTTAATAAAAAAACGGGCTTAAATTTTCATGTTGCATTCATAGATATACTCTGGGTGGGGATTTATGTTCTATATAGACAATTTGTAGTTAGTAGTATATGCCCACAAGATTTTTTAATCCCATATTGTGGCTTCAACCTCTCAAAAAGGGCCGGTGTAAAATTAGTGCAAGGAAACTTTCACTTAAGTTCCAACTTTTCTGCTCAGTGGTTCTTGAGAAAAAGATTTTCAAATGACACCACCAAACTTTAAGGTTTTCTTTTCTGTACCGGTCTGGACATTTAAACCGTGCGGACGTGTTTTTGGTGCTCCGCTATTAGGCTATTAGGCTCGTATTCTCTTGTGTTTCTCATGATTTTGTGAAAAGATTTTGATAGAATCTCTGTGGATGTCTTATAGTGGGTGAGTTAGTGAAAAATTATTTGAAAAATTATATGAAATGGGAGAAAGGAGACGCCGGAAAAAGAGAAGAAAGGGATCGACTGGGAACGTGAGTGAAACTCATGTAAGTGTAAGCGAAGGTGAAGGTGAAAACTCTTCACTAATGAACGCATTGGAGTCGGCGAATCGGATATTGTATGGGACACCTAATGATGATCCAAACACATCTACGCCTATTGCCACAAAACCAAGTGTGGAAATGAACGACGATATAAGACAGCAAATTTGTGAAAACACTAAAATGTTAAATATGATTTTGCAGAAGCTGCATATTTTAGACGAGATTCAAGTCAAACTATTGCGAATAGATAGTGAAGTGACAAGCATTAAACAACAGGTCAGTGAAGTCACGAATAAAGCAAGTAAATTAGAACATTCGGTAACCTTTATATCGGATACAATTGATGATATACAGAAGCACGGAGGTGTAAACGCAATTAGAAACAAACTATCTGTTGTGGAGGCTAAAACAACTGATCTCGAAAATTCTGCACAGAATACTCATAGTCGGTTATCAGATATCGAAAATCGTGAGGTGGATGTACAAGCAGTGAAGAATGTTATATCAAAACTTGACTGTGAAATGCAACGTCACTCGACTATGATTGAAAGTATGGCGCGCTGTCTGGACACTGTAAGGAGAGAAAAAACGCAAACAGATGAACGCATAACAGGTTTGCAATATCATACAATGAAAATGAACTTGGTTTTCACAGGATTAGGGGCATATGGGGTGAATCAAGAGGCGAGAACACAGAGCAGAAATTGCGTGCGTTCTTAATGAACGAATTAGAGATTGACTACCACATAGAATTTGTAAATATTCACAGATTTGGCAGATTCCAGAGAGGAAAACCCAGACCAATTGTCGCACGTTTCATATACCAGGCAGACATCGACGCGGTGCTGGAGAGGGCCAACTGGCTGAGGGGGTCACCATATAGAATCCATCGTCAGTTCCCGGCTGCAATGGACGAACGACGCAGGTCTCTGATTCCCGTGATGAAACAGTTTAGAGAAGATGGTGCAAATGTTAAACTTGTACGCGATCGTTTAATCGTGAATGGTCAAGTATACGACCCAGACAGTTATGAATACGCCGATTGCGAACAAACAGAACCTATGAACTATGCTCGAGCCGTGCAGAGTGGCACAAACACCAGAGATGCATCTGATCCGATCCGATAGGGACGCGCGGCCGCAAAGCCCAGGACAAATACGGACCAGTACGGAAGCGGCCAGGACTGCCCATATGGTCTAAATATTTTCTCTTGGAATGTAAACAGGTCAATTGTAAATAAGCTAGAGGATGAGAATTTTGTTGAAGTTATTCGAAAATATGATATTGTATTTCTTTCTGAATGTTGGATTGATAAAAACTATAATTTTTCAGATCATATTTTAAGTACAGTATTTGACATAAATTTATTTCACAGGAGTAAAGGAAAAGGTGGGGGTCTTATCTTATTGATCAAGAAACACCTAGCTAACAGTATACATATTTTGAAATGTACATATGATACGGCTATTTGGATTAAAATAGACAAAAGCCTTGTTGTATGCCCTAAGGATGTATTTATATGTTTGTTGTATATTCCACATGAAAATAACGTTTATTATAATTTGTATGATAAGAATATTTTTGAGGAGTTGGAATATGAAATGTTAAATTATAGTGAATTGGGATTAATTGGTCTAATTGGAGATTGGAATAGTCGGGTGGGTACTCAATTAGATTACATAGAATCTGATAAAATTACGAATGTGTTACATAGAACGCTGGATGATATTTTTAGTTATGATTCAGATAGTGAAATGCCAGTGCGTTTAACAGAAGATAGTAATACTAATAATTTTGGTAAACGTATGATTGAAATGTGTAAATCTTTTGGTTTGAGAATATGTAATGGTCGAAAGCCAGGAGATATTAACGGTAAACTGACTTTTTTTAATCACCGTGGATGTAGTGTAATAGACTATGCAGTAGTTGATTATGAATTGTTTGGTTATTTAGTTTAAAGTTCTTGATTTTAATGAATGGTCTGATCACGCACCAATATTCCTTACTTTTAAAAAATGTATGGAAGAACCACTGGACCAAATTTCTCAGAATTTCAATAGGACAAGTAGTACAGGTTACTTTTATAGATGGAATCAAGATAATATATCTGAAATGAGAGAGAATTTACAAAGTGTTTTACACGATTTAAATGGTATAGTATCCTCTATGGAGAATGGTGTCGATATCTCAGAATCTATCTCTAATTTTACACATTGTCTGAACGAGGTTTTTGAGCCATATTGTAAACATAATATTTGTAATAAACAAAAACATAAGGAAGTAGTTACGAATAAACCCTGGTTTAATGAGAGATGTAAAGAGCTGTATAGAATTTACAAAGAGAAACTTTTCATATTCAATGTATGTAGAAGTCATTTTAATAGACAATTATTGATTGAATGTAAAAACGATTATAAAAAATGTATGAATAGGGCAAGATGTGAGTTTAGGCGATGTCAAGGTAGCCAGTTAGAATACCTGAGGCGCACTTCGCCTAGGGAGTTTTTTAATTTTTTTAAAAATCGTAAGCCACAAAATAATTGTAATCTTAGTGTAGAAGATTTTTTCGAACATTTCAGAAATCTAGGTGTCTGCAAAGATGTTACAAATACTGATTTTTGGAATACAGAATATGATATGAATGCTGTATTTGATGAACTAGATATCAATATAACTGTTAAAGAAGTTGTAGATGTTATAAACTGTCTAAAAAGCAGAAAATCGCCAGGAAAAGATAATTTGATAAATGAATATTTTAAATATATGTGTGAAGAATTAAGTCCACTTTTAACAAGAATATTTAATGTTATATTTGATACAGGTAATATTCCCCTCACATGGTGTGAAGGTGAAATAGTACCTATTCTTAAAAAGGCTGATCCAGATGTAACAGATAATTATAGGGGGATTACCCTCATGAGTTGTATGTTAAAAATATTTACGACTATACTTAATAATAGACTTATGAAATGGTCCGAAAGTAACTTTATTTTAACGGATGCACAGTTTGGATTCAGACCTGGGGTTGGTACCATAGATGCAATTTTTGCACTGCAAAGTATAATTGATAAACATCTTTCGAACGGGAAAAAACTCTACTGTTGTTTTGTGGACTTCCGTAAGGCATTTGATAGCATAAATAGAAATTATCTTTTTCAAAAGCTCATAACATTAGGGATCAAGGGCAAAATGTTTAACAGTATATGGTCTCTGTATAAGAATGTTAGAAGTTGTGTGAAATACAAAAACAATTTTAGTGACTTTTTCAAAGTAGAACAAGGAGTCCTTCAGGGAGAAGCATTGTCTCCACTACTTTTTTCTTTATATTTAAATGACTTTGAGAATGCTTTTATCAGGTCTAATTGTCAAGATATTAGTCTCCAAGAAGTGTCATTGTTTTTAATGTTATATGCAGATGACATGGTATTGTTTTCCGATTCTCCTGAGGGATTACAAAAAATGATTGATGTGCTTTACTCATATTGTAATGATTGGAAATTATCTGTAAATGTAAGTAAAACTAAAATAGTAGTATTTAGAAAGTCTGGTCGATTGAATCAAAATATTAAATGGTTTTATAATGATGAGGAAGTTGAAGCTGTTAATCAGTTTACTTATCTTGGTCTCACTCTGACATACACAGGTAATTTTCATAAAGCTCAGTTAAAATTGGCTAGTCAGGGGAGGAAATGTATGTTTAAACTTTTGAAGTCTATGAAAAATGTGCATTTTAATTATGCTACTCGTCTGTCTTTGTTTGATACTTATGTAAGTAGTATTTTGAATTATGCAAGTGAAATATGGGGATTCTATAAGGGTGATGCTATAGAGAAAATACATTTAGAATATCTCAAAATTATGTTGAAAGTGAGAAAAAATACATCGTCATTGATGATTTATAATGAACTTGGTCGCCTACCTCTTTTTATTCAAAGAAAAGTTCGTATTATAAAGTTTTGGCTAAAATTATTGGAGTCAGAAAACTGTATATTGAAAAGTATTTACCAAGATATGCTTGAAAGAATTGAGACAAGTTCTTGTACAAGATATAATTGGTTACTTAATGTAAAATACTTATTATTTTCAGTAGGATTTGGAGATGTTTGGTATTGTCAAAATATTACAAACAAAAATATATTTTTAAAAATTTTCAAACAAAGATTAACTGACTGTTTTCAACAAGAATGTGATGCTTTTTTTTCTTCGTCTTCAAAGTGTTTTGTGTATAGATATTTAACAAATAAACTGTGCATGCAATCCTATTTAATGAAACCAATTCCACCCAAGTATATTCAATTGATTACAAAATATAGATTAAGCGCACATTTATTAATGATTGAGAAGGGAAGATTTACTCATATTCCTAGGGAGAATAGATTTTGTTTTTGTTGTCAGATGGAGGTTGAAGATGAGTATCATTTTATTTTAAAATGTCCACTTTATCATGAGTACAGAAAATTGTATATTAAAAAGTATTATTGGTATAGACCTAGCATGTATAAACTTTTACAATTATTATCAACTGAAAATGTGAGTGAACTTTGTAATATAGGGAAATTCCTCCAAAAAGCAGAAGCACTTAGAGATTTACATCTGTAAACTGAGTTTTTCCATGTTTTGTTGGAAATATTGTATGCAACAAACAGTATTAACTTAAGAGAAGTATATGTAAATATTTCATTTATGTATATTAATTCTGTGCTTTACATCCTGTATATTGTAATTATGTTATCTGATAAGTCATATGACTTAAGGAATAAAAATAAACAAATAAACAAGGTTTTCTTAATTATCTCCCCTTGGCCTTTCATCTGAATGAATTTTAAATACTTTCCACCTAAGATGAATTTGCCTTGATACAAACTTGGTTGAATTCTAGAGAAAAAATTGAAATGTGAAAGTTTACAGTCAACACACAACATTTATGCATCATAGACAGATGCCAGGTACTCTTTGATCAGGAAAGTTCACTTGAACCTTTGGCTCAGGTGAGCTAAATTGTAAATAGTTGTAAAGTACTACAAACTCGAGACCAGAAAAATATTATGGACCTTTGCAAATTGATAACTTAGGCGAGAGAATTGAATTATTATCATCAATACCATATATAGAGGAAAAAAATTGAAAGGTATCGTATATCCAGTAATTTTCAGTTTATATATGTATATAACTATAATTTCAATATTAATTAAAAGGAACAATACTTGGAAAATGAATGCTTGTTTGTTCGATGTTTAACGCCCCTATATATATTTTTTACTTATATGGAGACGCTGAAATATTGATGTATTTTGATTATAAACTACCTCCCCCAAACCGCTTGAACAATGGGGAAGGAATATAGTGATCGGGATGTATGTACGTCTGTACATCCGTCCGTCCGTTAAGCTTTGGGGTACCCATCTCTTATCCGCAACTCCTCCTATACCACTGTATGAAATTTAATGAGATTTTCAAGAATGTGTAACTACAGACATAATGCGATTATGCACCTCCAATTTTATTGTTTGATCGGGTACATATTTTTGGTTTCCCAAAGCAAAATTTGACACTGCCATTTTTTTCTATAATGCAGAAGGATACCCATCTCTTACCTGCAACTCTTCCTATACCACTGGAAAAAAAATTAATGATACATCATACTTTCACAGATTCTTTGATTACATAATACAATTGTATACCCCTATTTTACTTTTTGATCTGACACTATTTTGGGTTTCTAAGAGCAAAATATTGACTTCGCCATTATAATGGTATGGGAGGCGGGGGTATCATTTAGTGAGCTCAGTGCTCACAGTACCTCTTATATTTTATTTATACATTTTACAGTAAGATAAGTAGATCAAGGGGTGGCATTGGCGTCGGAAGCAAATTGAAAGTGGTTGGGGGGGGGAAGACGTGTTTGTGAATCCCTGATTCCCTCGTATGGCAACATAGCGAAGATTAAACTTTTCTCAAATGCATATTTAGTATATTGGTGCCCAAAGTAGGGTATTCTCACAGGAAATACAATTGTGAATATGAAAGTTGGCCAAGGATAAGGTTTTTTCATAAGAACGGAAATCTCTAAGGTGAAGATTAAAAGGTCAAGTTAATTGGTATTCAATGAAAGGTCTTGCCACAAAGAATACATATGTGAGATATGAAAGCCCTAGCCCTAACTCTTCAAAAGTTATGGCCATTCTAAGGTTAAAATTTTTTTAAAAGTAGATCAAACTCTAAGACCAAGGTCAAAGGGTCAAATTTCTTGATATCAAATGAAAGGTCTTGTCACAAGGATTAAATATAAAAGGTATGAAAGCACTAGTCCTGACTCTTTAAAAGTTAGATTAAGGTTTGTTTTTTAAAAGTAAGTCAAGCTCCAAGGTCAAGGTCAACGGGATAAAGTTCTTGGTATCCTATGAAGGGTCTTATCACAAGAATAACATATGTGAAGTATGAAAGCACTAGCCATTATAATTACCGTTCAAAAGTTATGGCCAAGGTTAAAGTTTTTTCATTTGTACGGAAATATCCAAGGTCAAAAGGTCAAATTTGGTGGTACCCAGAGAAAAGTCTTGTCACAAGAGATACACATGTGAAATATAAAAGTCATATAAAAGTCATAGTTTCACTTAATCAAAAGTTATGGGCAAGGTTAAAGTTTTTGCGGACAAACAGACAGACTGAAAGACAGACGAACCTACAGCTAGACAGGCAGATGTACGGACGGACACGACAAAAACTATAGACCCCCGAAACTTCTTTTACGGGGGCATAAAAATTTCAAACCCATAAAAACTTGACAAGCAGAAAAAAGGAAAATGTGTGCATTGTTCATTGTCCAACTTCATAATATCCTATTTCGGGGGGGGGGGGGGGGGGGGGGG